>CAKAIZ010000126.1:0-21870 GCA_916610145.1 Eristalis arbustorum | reverse complement strand
TTTTCCATCCCAGAGTCTTAGAGTCAATGGGTACATGCACGATAACATCTCCACGCGTGTGGGTTGGAAGATGAGCTATGGAAGATGAGCTATGAGCTATGGTGCCCTACTAATCACCGCCAACTTTTTCCATCCCAGAGTCTCAGAGTCAATGGGTACATGCACGAAAACATCTCCACGCGTGTGGGTTGGAAAATGAGCTATGGAAGATGAGCTATGAGCTATGGTGCCCTACTAATCACCGCCAACTTTTTCCATCCCAGAGTCTCAGAGTCAATGGGTACATGCACGAAAACATCTCCACGCGTGTGGGTTGGAAAATGAGCTATGGAAGATGAGCTATGAGCTATGGTGCCCTACTACTCAACGCCAACTTTTTCCATCCCAGAGTCTCAGAGTCAATGGGTACATGCACGATAACATCTCCACGCGTGTGGGTTGGAAGATGAGCTATGGAAGATGAGCTATGGAAGATGAGCTATGAGCTATGGTGCCCTACTAATCACCGCCAACTTTTTCCATCCCAGAGTCTTAGAGTCAATGGGTACATGCACGATAACATCTCCACGCGTGTGGGTTGGAAGATGAGCTATGGAAACCTTCAAAATTGCCCTACTAATCACCGCCAACTTTTTCCATCCCAGAGTCTCAGAGTCAATGGGTACATGCACGATAACATCTCCACGCGTGTGGGTTGGAAGATGAGCTATGGAAGATGAGCTATGAGCTATGGTGCCCTACTACTCAACGCCAACTTTTTCCATCCCAGAGTCTCAGAGTCAATGGGTACATGCACGATAACATCTCAACGCGTGTGGGTTGGAAGATGAGCTATGGAAGATGAGCTATGAGCTATGGTGCCCTACTAATCACCGCCAACTTTTTCCATCCCAGAGTCTTAGAGTCAATGGTTACATGCACGATAATATCTCCACGCGTGTGGGTTGGAAGATGAGCTATGGAAGATGAGCTATGAGCTATGGTGCCCTTCTAATCACCGCCAACTTTTTCCATCCCAGAGTCTCAGAGTCAATGGGTACATGCACGATAACATCTCCACGCGTGTGGGTTGGAAGATGAGCTATGGAAGATGAGCTATGAGCTATGGTGCCCTACTAATCACCGCCAACTTTTTCCATCCCAGAGTCTTAGAGTCAGTGGGTACATGCACGATAACATCTCCACGCGTGTGGGTTGGAAGATGAGCTATGGAAGATGAGCTATGAGCTATGGTGCCCTACTAATCACCGCCAACTTTTTCCATCCCAGAGTCTCAGAGTCAATGGGTACATGCACGATAACATCTCCACGCGTGTGGGTTGGAAGATGAGCTATGGAAGATGAGCTATGAGCTATGGTACCCTACTAATCACCGCCAACTTTTTCCATCCCAGAGTCTCAGAGTCAATGGGTACATGCACGAAAACATCTCCACGCGTGTGGGTTGGAAAATGAGCTATGGAAGATGAGCTATGAGCTATGGTGCCCTACTAATCACAGCCAACTTTTTCCATCCCAGAGTCTCAGAGTCAATGGGTACATGCACGATAACATCTCCACGCGTGTGGGTTGGAAGATGAGCTATGGAAGATGAGCTATGAGCTATGGTGCCCTACTAATCACCGCCAACTTTTTCCATCCCAGAGTCTTAGAGTCAGTGGGTACATGCACGATAACATCTCCACGCGTGTGGGTTGGAAGATGAGCTATGGAAACCTTCAAAATTGCCCTACTAATCACCGCCAACTTTTTCCATCCCAGAGTCTTAGAGTCAGTGGGTACATGCACGATAACATCTCCACGCGTGTGGGTTGGAAGATGATCTATGGAAACCTTCAAAATTGCCCTACTAATCACCGCCAACTTTTTCCATCCCAGAGTCTCAGAGTCAATGGGTACATGCACGAAAACATCTCCACGCGTGTGGGTTGGAAAATGAGCTATGGAAGATGAGCTATGAGCTATGGTGCCCTACTACTCAACGCCAACTTTTTCCATCCCAGAGTCTCAGAGTCAATGGGTACATGCACGATAACATCTCCACGCGTGTGGGTTGGAAGATGAGCTATGGAAACCTTCAAAATTGCCCTACTAATCACCGCCAACTTTTTCCATCCCAGAGTCTTAGAGTCAATGGGTACATGCACGATAATATCTCCACGCGTGTGGGTTGGAAGATGAGCTATGAGCTATGGTGCCCTACTAATCACCGCCAACTTTTTCCATCCCAGAGTCTTAGAGTCAATGGGTACATGCACGATAATATCTCCACGCGTGTGGGTTGGAAGATGAGCTATGGAAACCTTCAAAATTGCCCTACTGACCACGGCCAACTTTTTCCATCCCAGAGTCTCAGAGTCAATGGGTACATGCACGATAACATCACCACCCGTGTGGGTTGGAAGATGAGCTATGGAAACCTTCAAAATTGCCCTACTAATCACCGCCAACTTTTTCCATCCCAGAGTCTCAGAGTCAATGGGTACATGCACGAAAACATCTCCACGCGTGTGGGTTGCAAAATGAGCTATGGAAGATGAGCTATGAGCTATGGTGCCCTACTACTCAACGCCAACTTTTTCCATCCCAGAGTCTCAGAGTCAATGGGTACATGCACGATAACATCTCCACGCGTGTGGGTTGGAAGATGAGCTATGAGCTATGGTGCCCTACTAATCACCGCCAACTTTTTCCATCCCAGAGTCTTAGAGTCAGTGGGTACATGCACGATAACATCTCCACCCGTGTGGGTTGGAAGATGAGCTATGGAAGATGAGCTATGAGCTATGGTGCCCTACTAATCACCGCCAACTTTTTCCATCCCAGAGTCTTAGAGTCAATGGGTACATGCACGATAATATCTCCACGCGTGTGGGTTGGAAGATGAGCTATGGAAACCTTCAAAATTGCCCTACTGACCACGGCCAACTTTTTCCATCCCAGAGTCTCAGAGTCAATGGGTACATGCACGATAACATCTCCACGCGTGTGGGTTGGAAGATGAGCTATGGAAACCTTCAAAATTGCCCTACTAATCTCCGCCAACTTTTTCCATCCCAGAGTCTCAGAGTCAATGGGTACATGCACGAAAACATCTCCACGCGTGTGGGTTGGAAAATGAGCTATGGAAGATGAGCTATGAGCTATGGTGCCCTACTACTCAACGCCAACTTTTTCCATCCCAGAGTCTCAGAGTCAATGGGTACATGCACGATAACATCTCCACGCGTGTGGGTTGGAAGATGAGCTATGAGCTATGGTGCCCTACTAATCACCGCCAACTTTTTCCATCCCAGAGTCTTAGAGTCAGTGGCTACATGCACGATAACATCTCCACGCGTGTGGGTTGGAAGATGAGCTATGGAAGATGAGCTATGAGCTATGGTGCCCTACTAATCACCGCCAACTTTTTCCATCCCAGAGTCTTAGAGTCAATAGGTACATGCACGATAACATCTCCACGCGTGTGGATTGGAAGATGAGCTATGGAAGATGAGCTATGAGCTATGGTACCCTACTAATCACCGCCAACTTTTTCCATCCCAGAGTCTCAGAGTCAATGGGTACATGCACGATAACATCACCACCCGTGTGGGTTGGAAGATGAGCTATGAGCTATGGTGCCCTACTAATCACCGCCAACTTTTTCCATCCCAGAGTCTCAGAGTCAATGGGTACATGCACGAAAACATCTCCACGCGTGTGGGTTGCAAAATGAGCTATGGAAGATGAGCTATGAGCTATGGTGCCCTACTACTCAACGCCAACTTTTTCCATCCCAGAGTCTCAGAGTCAATGGGTACATGCACGATAACATCTCCACGCGTGTGGGTTGGAAGATGAGCTATGAGCTATGGTGCCCTACTAATCACCGCCAACTTTTTCCATCCCAGAGTCTTAGAGTCAGTGGGTACATGCACGATAACATCTCCACCCGTGTGGGTTGGAAGATGAGCTATGGAAGATGAGCTATGAGCTATGGTGCCCTACTAATCACAGCCAACTTTTTCCATCCCAGAGTCTCAGAGTCAATGGGTACATGCACGATAACATCTCCACGCGTGTGGGTTGGAAGATGAGCTATGGAAGATGAGCTATGAGCTATGGTGCCCTACTAATCACCGCCAACTTTTTCCATCCCAGAGTCTTAGAGTCAGTGGGTACATGCACGATAACATCTCCACGCGTGTGGGTTGGAAGATGAGCTATGGAAACCTTCAAAATTGCCCTACTAATCACCGCCAACTTTTTCCATCCCAGAGTCTTAGAGTCAGTGGGTACATGCACGATAACATCTCCACGCGTGTGGGTTGGAAGATGATCTATGGAAACCTTCAAAATTGCCCTACTAATCACCGCCAACTTTTTCCATCCCAGAGTCTCAGAGTCAATGGGTACATGCACGAAAACATCTCCACGCGTGTGGGTTGGAAAATGAGCTATGGAAGATGAGCTATGAGCTATGGTGCCCTACTACTCAACGCCAACTTTTTCCATCCCAGAGTCTCAGAGTCAATGGGTACATGCACGATAACATCTCCACGCGTGTGGGTTGGAAGATGAGCTATGGAAACCTTCAAAATTGCCCTACTAATCACCGCCAACTTTTTCCATCCCAGAGTCTTAGAGTCAATGGGTACATGCACGATAATATCTCCACGCGTGTGGGTTGGAAGATGAGCTATGAGCTATGGTGCCCTACTAATCACCGCCAACTTTTTCCATCCCAGAGTCTTAGAGTCAATGGGTACATGCACGATAATATCTCCACGCGTGTGGGTTGGAAGATGAGCTATGGAAACCTTCAAAATTGCCCTACTGACCACGGCCAACTTTTTCCATCCCAGAGTCTCAGAGTCAATGGGTACATGCACGATAACATCACCACCCGTGTGGGTTGGAAGATGAGCTATGGAAACCTTCAAAATTGCCCTACTAATCACCGCCAACTTTTTCCATCCCAGAGTCTCAGAGTCAATGGGTACATGCACGAAAACATCTCCACGCGTGTGGGTTGCAAAATGAGCTATGGAAGATGAGCTATGAGCTATGGTGCCCTACTACTCAACGCCAACTTTTTCCATCCCAGAGTCTCAGAGTCAATGGGTACATGCACGATAACATCTCCACGCGTGTGGGTTGGAAGATGAGCTATGAGCTATGGTGCCCTACTAAGCACCGCCAACTTTTTCCATCCCAGAGTCTTAGAGTCAGTGGGTACATGCACGATAACATCTCCACCCGTGTGGGTTGGAAGATGAGCTATGGAAGATGAGCTATGAGCTATGGTGCCCTACTAATCACCGCCAACTTTTTCCATCCCAGAGTCTTAGAGTCAATGGGTACATGCACGATAATATCTCCACGCGTGTGGGTTGGAAGATGAGCTATGGAAACCTTCAAAATTGCCCTACTGACCACGGCCAACTTTTTCCATCCCAGAGTCTCAGAGTCAATGGGTACATGCACGATAACATCTCCACGCGTGTGGGTTGGAAGATGAGCTATGGAAACCTTCAAAATTGCCCTACTAATCACCGCCAACTTTTTCCATCCCAGAGTCTCAGAGTCAATGGGTACATACACGAAAACATCTCCACGCGTGTGGGTTGGAAAATGAGCTATGGAAGATGAGCTATGGTGCCCTACTACTCAACGCCAACTTTTTCCATCCCAGAGTCTCAGAGTCAATGGGTACATGCACGATAACATCTCCACGCGTGTGGGTTGGAAGATGAGCTATGAGCTATGGTGCCCTACTAATCACCGCCAACTTTTTCCATCCCAGAGTCTTAGAGTCAGTGGCTACATGCACGATAACATCTCCACGCGTGTGGGTTGGAAGATGAGCTATGGAAGATGAGCTATGAGCTATGGTGCCCTACTAATCACCGCCAACTTTTTCCATCCCAGAGTCTTAGAGTCAATAGGTACATGCACGATAACATCTCCACGCGTGTGGATTGGAAGATGAGCTATGGAAGATGAGCTATGAGCTATGGTACCCTACTAATCACCGCCAACTTTTTCCATCCCAGAGTCTCAGAGTCAATGGGTACATGCACGATAACATCACCACCCGTGTGGGTTGGAAGATGAGCTATGAGCTATGGTGCCCTACTAATCACCGCCAACTTTTTCCATCCCAGAGTCTCAGAGTCAATGGGTACATGCACGATAACATCTCCACGCGTGTGGGTTGGAAGATGAGCTATGGAAGATGAGCTATGAGCTATGGTGCCCTACTAATCACCGCCAACTTTTTCCATCCCAGAGTCTCAGAGTCAATGGGTACATGCACGATAACATCACCACCCGTGTGGGTTGGAAGATGAGCTATGGAAGATGAGCTATGAGCTATGGTGCCCTACTACTCAACGCCAACTTTTTCCATCCCAGAGTCTCAGAGTCAATGGGTACATGCACGATAACATCTCCACGCGTGTGGGTTGGAAGATGAGCTATGGAAACCTTAAAAATTGCCCTACTGACCACGGCCAACTTTTTCCATCCCAGAGTCTCAGAGTCAATGGGTACATGCACGATAACATCACCACCCGTGTGGGTTGGAAGATGAGCTATGGAAGATGAGCTATGAGCTATGGTGCCCTACTAATCACCGCCAACTTTTTCCATCCCAGAGTCTTAGAGTCAATGGGTACATGCACGATAACATCACCACCCATGTGGGTTGGAAGATGAGCTATGGAAACCTTCAAAATTGCCCTACTAATCACCGCCAACTTTTTCCATCCCAGAGTCTCAGAGTCAGTGGCTACATGCACGATAACATCTCCACGCGTGTGGGTTGGAAGATGAGCTATGAGCTATGGTGCCCTACTAATCACCGCCAACTTTTCCCATCCCAGAGTCTTAGAGTCAGTGGGTACATGCACGATAACATCTCCACGCGTGTGGGTTGGAAGATGAGCTATGGAAGATGAGCTATGAGCTATGGTGCCCTACTAATCACCGCCAACTTTTTCCATCCCAGAGTCTTAGAGTCAATGGGTACATGCACGATAATATCTCCACGCGTGTGGGTTGGAAGATGAGCTATGGAAACCTTCAAAATTGCCCTACTGACCACGGCCAACTTTTTCGATCCCAGATTCTTAGAGTCAATAGGTACATGCACGATAACATCTCCACGCGTGTGGGTTGGAAGATGAGCTATGAGCTATGGTGCCCTACTAATCACCGCCAACTTTTTCCATCCCAGAGTCTTAGAGTCAGTGGGTACATGCACGATAACATCTCCACGCGTGTGGGTTGGAAGATGAGCTATGGAAGATGAGCTATGAGCTATGGTGCCCTACTAATCACCGCAAACTTTTTCCATCCCAGAGTCTTAGAGTCAATGGGTACATGCACGATAACATCACCACCCGTGTGGGTTGGAAGATGAGCTATGGAAACCTTCAAAATTGCCCTACTAATCACCGCCAACTTTTTCCATCCCAGAGTCTCAGAGTCAGTGGCTACATGCACGATAACATCTCCACGCGTGTGGGTTGGAAGATGAGCTATGAGCTATGGTGCCCTACTAATCACCGCCAACTTTTTCCATCCCAGAGTCTTAGAGTCAGTGGGTACATGCACGATAACATCTCCACGCGTGTGGGTTGGAAGATGAGCTATGGAAGATGAGCTATGAGCTATGGTGCCCTACTAATCACCGCCAACTTTTTCCATGCCAGAGTCTTAGAGTCAATGGGTACATGCACGATAACATCACCACCCGTGTGGGTTGGAAGATGAGCTATGGAAACTTTCAAAATTGCCCTACTAATCACCGCCAACTTTTTCCATCCCAGAGTCTCAGAGTCAGTGGCTACATGCACGATAACATCTCCACGCGTGTGGGTTGGAAGATGAGCTATGAGCTTTGGTGCCCTACTAATCACCGCCAACTTTTTCCATCCCAGAGTCTTAGAGTCAGTGGGTACATGCACGATAACATCTCCACGCGTGTGGGTTGGAAGATGAGCTATGGAAGATGAGCTATGAGCTATGGTGCCCTACTAATCACCGCCAACTTTTTCCATCCCAGAGTCTTAGAGTCAATGGGTACATGCACGATAACATCACCACCCGTGTGGGTTGGAAGATGAGCTATGGAAACCTTCAAAATTGCCCTACTAATCACCGCCAACTTTTTCCATCCCAGAGTCTCAGAGTCAGTGGCTACATGCACGATAACATCTCCACGCGTGTGGGTTGGAAGATGAGCTATGAGCTATGGTGCCCTACTAATCACCGCCAACTTTTTCCATCCCCGAGTCTTAGAGTCAGTGGGTACATGCACGATAACATCTCCACGCGTGTGGGTTGGAAGATGAGCTATGGAAGATGAGCTATGAGCTATGGTGCCCTACTAATCACCGCCAACTTTTTCCATCCCAGAGTCTTAGAGTCAGTGGGTACATGCACGATAACATCTCCACGCGTGTGGGTTGGAAGATGAGCTATGGAAGATGAGCTATGAGCTATGGTGCCCTACTAATCACCGCCAACTTTTTCCATCCCAGAGTCTTAGAGTCAGTGGGTACATGCACGATAACATCTCCACGCGTGTGGGTTGGAAGATGAGCTATGGAAGATGAGCTATGAGCTATGGTGCCCTACTAATCACCGCCAACTTTTTCCATCCCAGAGTCTTAGAGTCAGTGGCTACATGCACGATTACATCTCCACGCGTGTGGGTTGGAAGATGAGCTATGGAAGATGAGCTATGAGCTATGGTGCCCTACTAATCACCGCCAACTTTTTCCATCCCAGAGTCTTAGAGTCAATGGGTACATGCACGATAACATCTCCACGCGTGTGGGTTGGAAGATGAGCTATGGAAACCTTCAAAATTGCCCTACTGACCACGGCCAACTTTTTCCATCCCAGAGTCTTAGAGTCAATAGGTACATGCACGATAACATCTCCACGCGTGTGGGTTGGAAGATGAGCTATGGAAACCTTCAAAATTGCCCTACTGATCACCGCCAACTTTTTCCATCCCAGAGTCTTAGAGTCAATAGGTACATGCACGATAACATCTCCACGCGTGTGGGTTGGAAGATGAGCTATGGAAACCTTCAAAATTGCCCTACTAATCACCGCCAACTTTTTCCATCCCAGAGTCTTAGAGTCAATAGGTACATGCACGATAACATCTCCACGCGTGTGGGTTGGAAGATGAGCTATGGAAGATGAGCTATGAGCTATGGTACCCTACTAATCACCGCCAACTTTTTCCATCCCAGAGTCTCAGAGTCAATGGGTACATGCACGATAACATCTCCACGCGTGTGGGTTGGAAGATGAGCTATGGAAGATGAGCTATGAGCTATGGTGCCCTACTAATCACCGCCAACTTTTTCCATCCCAGAGTCTCAGAGTCAATGGGTACATGCACGATAACATCTCCACGCGTGTGGGTTGGAAGATGAGCTATGGAAGATGAGCTATGGAAGATGAGCTATGAGCTATGGTGCCCTACTAATCACCGCCAACTTTTGCCATCCCAGAGTCTCAGAGTCAATGGGTACATGCACGATAATATCTCCACGCGTGTGGGTTGGAAGATGAGCTATGGAAACCTTCAAAATTGCCCTACTGACCACGGCCAACTTTTTCCATCCCAGAGTTTCAGAGTCAATGGGTACATGCACGATAACATCTCCACGCGTGTGGGTTGGAAGATGAGCTATGGAAGATGAGCTATGAGCTATGGTGCCCTACTAATCACCGCCAACTTTTTCCATCCCAGAGTCTTAGAGTCAGTGGGTACATGCACGATGAGATCTCCACGCGTGTGGGTTGGAAGATGAGCTATGAGCTATGGTGCCCTACTAATCACCGCCAACTTTTTCCATCCCAGAGTCTTAGAGTCAATGGGTACATGCACGAAAACATCTCCACGCGTGTGGGTTGGAAAATGAGCTATGGAAGATGAGCTATGAGCTATGGTGCCCTACTAATCACCGCCAACTTTTTCCATCCCAGAGTCTTAGAGTCAGTGGGTACATGCACGATAACATCTCCACGCGTGTGGGTTGGAAGATGAGCTATGGAAACCTTCAAAATTGCCCTACTAATCACCGCCAACTTTTTCCATCCCATAGTCTCAGAGTCAATGGGTACATGCACGATAACATCACCGCCCGTGTGGATTGGAAGATGAGCTATGGAAGCGTTCAAAATTGCCCTACTGACCACCGCCAACTTTTTCCATCCCAGAGTCTTAGAGTCAGTGGGTACATGCACGATAACATCTCCACGCGTGTGGGTTGGAAGATGAGCTATGGAAGATGAGCTATGAGCTATGGTGCCCTACTACTCAACGCCAACTTTTTCCATCCCAGAGTCTCAGAGTCAATGGGTACATGCACGATAACATCTCCACGCGTGTGCGTTGGAAGATGAGCTATGGAAACCTTCAAAATTGCACTACTAATCACCGCCAACTTTTTCCATCCCAGAGTCTCAGAGTCAATGGGTACATGCACGAAAACATCTCCACGCGTGTGGGTTGGAAAATGAGCTATGGAAGATGAGCTATGAGCTATGGTGCCCTACTACTCAACGCCAACTTTTTCCATCCCAGAGTCTCAGAGTCAATGGGTACATGCACGATAACATCTCCACGCGTGTGGGTTGGAAGATGAGCTATGGAAGATGAGCTATGAGCTATGGTGCCCTACTACTCAACGCCAACTTTTTCCATCCGAGAGTCTTAGAGTCAATAGGTACATGCACGATAACATCACCACCCGTGTGGGTTGGAAGATGAGCTATGGAAACCTTCAAAATTGCCCTACTAATCACCGCCAACTTTTGCCATCCCAGAGTCTCAGAGTCAATGGGTACATGCACGATAACATCTCCACGCGTGTGGGTTGGAAGATGAGCTATGAGCTATGGGGCCCTACTAATCACCGCCAACTTTTTCCATCCCAGAGTCTTAGAGTCAGTGGCTACATGCACGATAACATCTCCACGCGTGTGGGTTGGAAGATGAGCTATGGAAGATGAGCTATGAGCTATGGTGCCCTACTAATCACCGCCAACTTTTTCCATCCCAGAGTCTTAGAGTCAATAGGTACATGCACGATAACATCTCCACGCGTGTGGATTGGAAGATGAGCTATGGAAGATGAGCTATGAGCTATGGTACCCTACTAATCACCGCCAACTTTTTCCATCCCAGAGTCTCAGAGTCAATGGGTACATGCACGATAACATCACCACCCGTGTGGGTTGGAAGATGAGCTATGGAAGATGAGCTATGAGCTATGGTGCCCTACTAATCACCGCCAACTTTTTCCATCCCAGAGTCTCAGAGTCAATGGGTACATGCACGATAACATCTCCACGCGTGTGGGTTGGAAGATGAGCTATGGAAGATGAGCTATGAGCTATGGTGCCCTACTAATCACCGCCAACTTTTTCCATCCCAGAGTCTCAGAGTCAATGGGTACATGCACGATAACATCACCACCCGTGTGGGTTGGAAGATGAGCTATGAGCTATGGTGCCCTACTACTCAACGCCAACTTTTTCCATCCCAGAGTCTCAGAGTCAATGGGTACATGCACGATAACATCTCCACCCGTGTGGGTTGGAAGATGAGCTATGGAAACCTTCAAAATTGCCCTACTAATCACCGCCAACTTTTTCCATCCCAGAGTCTTAGAGTCAGTGGGTACATGCACGATAACATCACCACCCGTGTGGGTTGGAAAATGAGCTATGGAAGATGAGCTATGAGCTATGGTGCCCTACTAATCACCGCCAACTTTTTCCATCCCAGAGTCTTAGAGTCAGTGGCTACATGCACGATAACATCTCCACGCGTGTGGGTTGGAAGATGAGCTATGGAAACCTTCAAAATTGCCCTACTGACCACGGCCAACTTTTTCCATCCCAGAGTCTTAGAGTCAATAGGTACATGCACGATAACATCTCCACGCGTGTGGGTTGGAAGATGAGCTATGGAAACCTTCAAAATTGCCCTACTGACCACGGCCAACTTTTTCCATCCCAGAGTCTTAGAGTCAATAGGTACATGCACGATAACATCTCCACGCGTGTGGGTTGGAAGATGAGCTATGGAAACCTTCAAAATTGCCCTACTAATCACCGCCAACTTTTTCCATCCCAGAGTCTTAGAGTCAATAGGTACATGCACGATAACATCTCCACGCGTGTGGGTTGGAAGATGAGCTATGGAAGATGAGCTATGAGCTATGGTGCCCTACTAATCACCGCCAACTTTTTCCATCCCAGAGTCTCAGAGTCAATGGGTACATGCACGATAACATCTCCACGCGTGTGGGTTGGAAGATGAGCTATGGAAGATGAGCTATGAGCTATGGTGCCCTACTAATCACCGCCAACTTTTTCCATCCCAGAGTCTCAGAGTCAATGGGTACATGCACGATAACATCTCCACGCGTGTGGGTTGGAAGATGAGCTATGGAAGATGAGCTATGGAAGATGAGCTATGAGCTATGGTGCCCTACTAATCACCGCCAACTTTTGCCATCCCAGAGTCTCAGAGTCAATGGGTACATGCACGATAATATCTCCACGCGTGTGGGTTGGAAGATGAGCTATGGAAACCTTCAAAATTGCCCTACTGACCACGGCCAACTTTTTCCATCCCAGAGTTTCAGAGTCAATGGGTACATGCACGATAACATCTCCACGCGTGTGGGTTGGAAGATGAGCTATGGAAGATGAGCTATGAGCTATGGTGCCCTACTAATCACCGCCAACTTTTTCCATCCCAGAGTCTTAGAGTCAGTGGGTACATGCACGATGACATCTCCACGCGTGTGGGTTGGAAGATGAGCTATGAGCTATGGTGCCCTACTAATCACCGCCAACTTTTTCCATCCCAGAGTCTTAGAGTCAATGGGTACATGCACGAAAACATCTCCACGCGTGTGGGTTGGAAAATGAGCTATGGAAGATGAGCTATGAGCTATGGTGCCCTACTAATCACCGCCAACTTTTTCCATCCCAGAGTCTTAGAGTCAGTGGGTACATGCACGATAACATCTCCACGCGTGTGGGTTGGAAGATGAGCTATGGAAACCTTCAAAATTGCCCTACTAATCACCGCCAACTTTTTCCATCCCATAGTCTCAGAGTCAATGGGTACATGCACGATAACATCACCGCCCGTGTGGATTGGAAGATGAGCTATGGAAGCGTTCAAAATTGCCCTACTGACCACCGCCAACTTTTTCCATCCCAGAGTCTTAGAGTCAGTGGGTACATGCACGATAACATCTCCACGCGTGTGGGTTGGAAGATGAGCTATGGAAGATGAGCTATGAGCTATGGTGCCCTACTACTCAACGCCAACTTTTTCCATCCCAGAGTCTCAGAGTCAATGGGTACATGCACGATAACATCTCCACGCGTGTGCGTTGGAAGATGAGCTATGGAAACCTTCAAAATTGCACTACTAATCACCGCCAACTTTTTCCATCCCAGAGTCTCAGAGTCAATGGGTACATGCACGAAAACATCTCCACGCGTGTGGGTTGGAAAATGAGCTATGGAAGATGAGCTATGAGCTATGGTGCCCTACTACTCAACGCCAACTTTTTCCATCCCAGAGTCTCAGAGTCAATGGGTACATGCACGATAACATCTCCACGCGCGTGGGTTGGAAGATGAGCTATGGAAGATGAGCTATGAGCTATGGTGCCCTACTACTCAACGCCAACTTTTTCCATCCGAGAGTCTTAGAGTCAATAGGTACATGCACGATAACATCACCACCCGTGTGGGTTGGAAGATGAGCTATGGAAACCTTCAAAATTGCCCTACTAATCACCGCCAACTTTTGCCATCCCAGAGTCTCAGAGTCAATGGGTACATGCACGATAACATCTCCACGCGTGTGGGTTGGAAGATGAGCTATGAGCTATGGTGCCCTACTAATCACCGCCAACTTTTTCCATCCCAGAGTCTTAGAGTCAGTGGCTACATGCACGATAACATCTCCACGCGTGTGGGTTGGAAGATGAGCTATGGAAGATGAGCTATGAGCTATGGTGCCCTACTAATCACCGCCAACTTTTTCCATCCCAGAGTCTTAGAGTCAATAGGTACATGCACGATAACATCTCCACGCGTGTGGATTGGAAGATGAGCTATGGAAGATGAGCTATGAGCTATGGTACCCTACTAATCACCGCCAACTTTTTCCATCCCAGAGTCTCAGAGTCAATGGGTACATGCACGATAACATCACCACCCGTGTGGGTTGGAAGATGAGCTATGGAAGATGAGCTATGAGCTATGGTGCCCTACTAATCACCGCCAACTTTTTCCATCCCAGAGTCTCAGAGTCAATGGGTACATGCACGATAACATCTCCACGCGTGTGGGTTGGAAGATGAGCTATGGAAGATGAGCTATGAGCTATGGTGCCCTACTAATCACCGCCAACTTTTTCCATCCCAGAGTCTCAGAGTCAATGGGTACATGCACGATAACATCACCACCCGTGTGGGTTGGAAGATGAGCTATGAGCTATGGTGCCCTACTACTCAACGCCAACTTTTTCCATCCCAGAGTCTCAGAGTCAATGGGTACATGCACGATAACATCTCCACCCGTGTGGGTTGGAAGATGAGCTATGGAAACCTTCAAAATTGCCCTACTAATCACCGCCAACTTTTTCCATCCCAGAGTCTTAGAGTCAGTGGGTACATGCACGATAACATCACCACCCGTGTGGGTTGGAAAATGAGCTATGGAAGATGAGCTATGAGCTATGGTGCCCTACTAATCACCGCCAACTTTTTCCATCCCAGAGTCTTAGAGTCAATAGGTACATGCACGATAACATCTCCACGCGTGTGGATTGGAAGATGAGCTATGGAAGATGAGCTATGAGCTATGGTACCCTACTAATCACCGCCAACTTTTTCCATCCCAGAGTCTCAGAGTCAATGGGTACATGCACGATAACATCACCACCCGTGTGGGTTGGAAGATGAGCTATGAGCTATGGTGCCCTACTAATCACCGCCAACTTTTTCCAACCCAGAGTCTCAGAGTCAATGGGTACATGCACGATAACATCACCACCCGTGTGGGTTGGAAGATGAGCTATGAGCTATGGTGCCCTACTACTCAACGCCAACTTTTTCCATCCCAGAGTCTCAGAGTCAATGGGTACATGCACGATAACATCTCCACCCGTGTGGGTTGGAAGATGAGCTATGGAAACCTTAAAAATTGCCCTACTGACCACGGCCAACTTTTTCCATCCCAGAGTCTCAGAGTCAATGGGTACATGCACGATAACATCACCACCCGTGTGTGTTGGAAGATGAGCTATGGAAGATGAGCTATGAACTATGGTGCCCTACTAATCACCGCCAACTTTTCCCATCCCAGAGTCTTAGAGTCAATGGGTACATGCACGATAACATCACCACCCGTGTGGGTTGGAAGATGAGCTATGGAAACCTTCAAAATTGCCCTACTAATCACCGCCAACTTTTTCCATCCCAGAGTCTCAGAGTCAGTGGCTACATGCACGATAACATCTCCACGCGTGTGGGTTGGAAGATGAGCTATGAGCTATGGTGCCCTACTAATCACCGCCAACTTTTTCCATCCCAGAGTCTTAGAGTCAGTGGGTACATGCACGATAACATCTCCACGCGTGTGGGTTGGAAGATGAGCTATGGAAGATGAGCTATGAGCTATGGTGCCCTACTAATCACCGCCAACTTTTTCCATCCCAGAGTCTTAGAGTCAATGGGTACATGCACGATAACAGCACCACCCGTGTGGGTTGGAAGATGAGCTATGGAAACCTTCAAAATTGCCCTACTAATCACCGCCAACTTTTTCCATCCCAGAGTCTCAGAGTCAGTGGCTACATGCACGATAACATCTCCACGCGTGTGGGTTGGAAGATGAGCTATGAGCTATGGTGCCCTACTAATCACCGCCAACTTTTTCCATCCCAGAGTCTTAGAGTCAGTGGGTACATGCACGATAACATCTCCACGCGTGTGGGTTGGAAGATGAGCTATGGAAGATGAGCTATGAGCTATGGTGCCCTACTAATCACCGCCAACTTTTTCCATCCCAGAGTCTTAGAGTCAATGGGTACATGCACGATAACATCACCACCCGTGTGGGTTGGAAGATGAGCTATGGAAACCTTCAAAATTGCCCTACTAATCACCGCCAACTTTTTCCATCCCAGAGTCTCAGAGTCAGTGGCTACATGCACGATAACATCTCCACGCGTGTGGGTTGGAAGATGAGCTATGAGCTATGGTGCCCTACTAATCACCGCCAACTTTTTCCATCCCAGAGTCTTAGAGTCAGTGGGTACATGCACGATAACATCTCCACGCGTGTGGGTTGGAAGATGAGCTATGGAAGATGAGCTATGAGCTATGGTGCCCTACTAATCACCGCCAACTTTTTCCATCCCAGAGTCTTAGAGTCAGTGGGTACATGCACGATAACATCTCCACGCGTGTGGGTTGGAAGATGAGCTATGGAAGATGAGCTATGAGCTATGGTGCCCTACTAATCACCGCAAACTTTTTCCATCCCAGAGTCTTAGAGTCAGTGGGTACATGCACGATAACATCTCTACGCGTGTGGGTTGGAAGATGAGATATGGAAGATGAGCTATGAGCTTTGGTGCCCTACTAATCACCGCCAACTTTTTCCATCCCAGAGTCTTAGAGTCAGTGGCTACATGCACGATAACATCTCCACGCGTGTGGGTTGGAAGATGAGCTATGGAAGATGAGCTATGAGCTATGGTGCCCTACTAATCACCGCCAACTTTTTCCATCCCAGAGTCTCAGAGTCAATGGGTACATGCACGATAACATCTCCACGCGTGTGGGTTGGAAGATGAGCTATGGAAGATGAGCTATGAGCTATGGTGCCCTACTAATCACCGCCAACTTTTTCCATCCCAGAGTCTTAGAGTCAGTGGGTACATGCACGATAACATCTCTACGCGTGTGGGTTGGAAGATGAGATATGGAAGATGAGCTATGAGATATGGAAGATGAGCTATGAGCTATGGTGCCCTACTAATCACCGCCAACTTTTTCCATCCCAGAGTCTTAGAGTCAATGGGTACATGCACGATAACATCTCCACGCGTGTGGGTTGGAAGATGAGCTATGTAAACCTTCAAAATTGCCCTACTGACCACGGCCAACTTTTTCCATCCCAGAGTCTTAGAGTCAATGGGTACATGCACGATAATATCTCCACGCGTGTGGGTTGGAAGATGAGCTATGGAAACCTTCAAAATTGCCCTACTGACCACGGCCAACTTTTTCCATCCCAGATTCTTAGAGTCAATAGGTACATGCACGATAACATCTCCACGCGTGTGGGTTGGAAGATGAGCTATGGAAACCTTCAAAATTGCCCTACTGACCACGGCCAACTTTTTCCATCCCAGAGTCTTAGAGTCAATAGGTACATGCACGATAACATCTCCACGCGTGTGGGTTGGAAGATGAGCTATGGAAACCTTCAAAATGGCCCTACTAATCACCGCCAACTTTTTCCATCCCAGAGTCTTAGAGTCAATAGGTACATGCACGATAACATCTTCACGCGTGTGGGTTGGAAGATGAGCTATGGAAGATGAGCTATGAGCTATGATGCCCTACTAATCACCGCCAACTTTTTCCATCCCAGAGTCTCAGAGTCAATGGGTACATGCACGATAACATCTCCACGCGTGTGGGTTGGAAGATGAGCTATGGAAGATGAGCTATGAGCTATGGTGCCCTACTAATCACCGCCAACTTTTTCCATCCCAGAGTCTCAGAGTCAATGGGTACATGCACGATAACATCTCCACGCGTGTGGGTTGGAAGATGAGCTATGGAAGATGAGCTATGGAAGATGAGCTATGAGCTATGGTGCCCTACTAATCACCGCCAACTTTTGCCATCCCAGAGTCTCAGAGTCAATGGGTACATGCACGATAATATCTCCACGCGTGTGGGTTGGAAGATGAGCTATGGAAGATGAGCTATGAGCTATGGTGCCCTACTAATCACCGCCAACTTTTTCCATCCCAGAGTCTTAGAGTCAGTGGGTACATGCACGATAACATCTTCACGCGTGTGGGTTGGAAGATGAGCTATGAGCTATGGTGCCCTACTAATCACCGCCAACTTTTTCCATCCCAGAGTCTTAGAGTCAGTGGCTACATGCACGATAACATCTCCACGCGTGTGGGTTGGAAGATGAGCTATGGAAGATGAGCTATGAGCTATGGTGCCCTACTAATCACCGCCAACTTTTTCCATCCCAGAGTCTCAGAGTCAATGGGTACATGCACGATAACATCTCCACGCGTGTGGGTTGGAAGATGAGCTATGGAAGATGAGCTATGAGCTATGGTGCCCTACTAATCACCGCAAACTTTTTCCATCCCAGAGTCTTAGAGTCAGTGGGTACATGCACGATAACATCTCTACGCGTGTGGGTTGGAAGATGAGATATGGAAGATGAGCTATGAGCTTTGGTGCCCTACTAATCACCGCCAACTTTTTCCATCCCAGAGTCTTAGAGTCAGTGGCTACATGCACGATAACATCTCCACGCGTGTGGGTTGGAAGATGAGCTATGGAAGATGAGCTATGAGCTATGGTGCCCTACTAATCACCGCCAACTTTTTCCATCCCAGAGTCTCAGAGTCAATGGGTACATGCACGATAACATCTCCACGCGTGTGGGTTGGAAGATGAGCTATGGAAGATGAGCTATGAGCTATGGTGCCCTACTAATCACCGCCAACTTTTTCCATCCAGAGTCTTAGAGTCAGTGGGTACATGCACGATAACATCTCTACGCGTGTGGGTTGGAAGATGAGATATGGAAGATGAGCTATGAGCTATGGTGCCCTACTAATCACCGCCAACTTTTTCCATCCCAGAGTCTTAGAGTCAATGGGTACATGCACGATAACATCTCCACGCGTGTGGGTTGGAAGATGAGCTATGTAAACCTTCAAAATTGCCCTACTGACCACGGCCAACTTTTTCCATCCCAGAGTCTTAGAGTCAATGGTACATGCACGATAATATCTCCACGCGTGTGGGTTGGAAGATGAGCTATGGAAACCTTCAAAATTGCCCTACTGACCACGGCCAACTTTTTCCATCCCAGATTCTTAGAGTCAATAGGTACATGCACGATAACATCTCCACGCGTGTGGGTTGGAAGATGAGCTATGGAAACCTTCAAAATTGCCCTACTGACCACGGCCAACTTTTTCCATCCCAGAGTCTTAGAGTCAATAGGTACATGCACGATAACATCTCCACGCGTGTGGGTTGGAAGATGAGCTATGGAAACCTTCAAAATGGCCCTACTAATCACCGCCAACTTTTTCCATCCCAGAGTCTTAGAGTCAATGGGTACATGCACGATAACATCACCACCCGTGTGGGTTGGAAGATGAGCTATGGAAGATGAGCTATGAGCTATGATGCCCTACTAATCACCGCCAACTTTTTCCATCCCAGAGTCTCAGAGTCAATGGGTACATGCACGATAACATCTCCACGCGTGTGGGTTGGAAGATGAGCTATGGAAGATGAGCTATGAGCTATGGTGCCCTACTAATCACCGCCAACTTTTTCCATCCCAGAGTCTCAGAGTCAATGGGTACATGCACGATAACATCTCCACGCGTGTGGGTTGGAAGATGAGCTATGGAAGATGAGCTATGGAAGATGAGCTATGAGCTATGGTGCCCTACTAATCACCGCCAACTTTTGCCATCCCAGAGTCTCAGAGTCAATGGGTACATGCACGATAATATCTCCACGCGTGTGGGTTGGAAGATGAGCTATGGAAGATGAGCTATGAGCTATGGTGCCCTACTAATCACCGTCAACTTTTTCCATCCCAGAGTCTTAGAGTCAGTGGGTACATGCACGATAACATCTTCACGCGTGTGGGTTGGAAGATGAGCTATGAGCTATGGTGCCCTACTAATCACCGCCAACTTTTTCCATCCCAGAGTCTTAGAGTCAATGGGTACATGCACGAAAACATCTCCACGCGTGTGGGTTGGAAAATGAGCTATGGAAGATGAGCTATGAGCTATGGTGCCCTACTAATCACCGCCAACTTTTTCCATCCCAGAGTCTTAGACTCAGTGGGTACATGCACGATAACATCTCCACGCGTGTGGGTTGGAAGATGAGCTATGAGCTATGGTGCCCTACTAATCACCGCCAACTTTTTCCATCCCAGAGTCTCAGAGTCAATGGGTACATGCACGATAACATCTCCACGCGTGTGGGTTGGAAGATGAGCTATGGAAGATGAGCTATGGAAGATGAGCTATGGAAGATGAGCTATGAGCTATGGTGCCCTACTAATCACCGCCAACTTTTGCCATCCCAGAGTCTCAGAGTCAATGGGTACATGCACGATAATATCTCCACGCGTGTGGGTTGGAAGATGAGCTATGGAAGATGAGCTATGAGCTATGGTGCCCTACTAATCACCGCCAACTTTTTCCATCCCAGAGTCTTAGAGTCAGTGGGTACATGCACGATAACATCTCCACGCGTGTGGGTTGGAAGATGAGCTATGAGCTATGGTGCCCTACTAATCACCGCCAACTTTTTCCATCCCAGAGTCTTAGAGTCAATGGGTACATGCACGATAACATCTCCACGCGTGTGGGTTGGAAGATGAGCTATGTAAACCTTCAAAATGGCCCTACTGACCACGGCCAACTTTTTCCATCCCAGAGTCTTAGAGTCAATGGGTACATGCACGATAATATCTCCACGCGTGTGGGTTGGAAGATGAGCTATGGAAACCTTCAAAATTGCCCTACTGACCACGGCCAACTTTTTCCATCCAGATTCTTAGAGTCAATAGGTACATGCACGATAACATCTCCACGCGTGTGGGTTGGAAGATGAGCTATGGAAACCTTCAAAATTGCCCTACTGACCACGGCCAACTTTTTCCATCCCAGAGTCTTAGAGTCAATAGGTACATGCACGATAACATCTCCACGCGTGTGGGTTGGAAGATGAGCTATGGAAACCTTCAAAATGGCCCTACTAATCACCGCCAACTTTTTCCATCCCAGAGTCTTAGAGTCAATAGGTACATGCACGATAACATCTTCACGCGTGTGGGTTGGAAGATGAGCTATGGAAGATGAGCTATGAGCTATGATGCCCTACTAATCACCGCCAACTTTTTCCATCCCAGAGTCTCAGAGTCAATGGGTACATGCACGATAACATCTCCACGCGTGTGGGTTGGAAGATGAGCTATGGAAGATGAGCTATGAGCTATGGTGCCCTACTAATCACCGCCAACTTTTTCCATCCAGAGTCTCAGAGTCAATGGGTACATGCACGATAACATCTCCACGCGTGTGGGTTGGAAGATGAGCTATGGAAGATGAGCTATGGAAGATGAGCTATGAGCTATGGTGCCCTACTAATCACCGCCAACTTTTGCCATCCCAGAGTCTCAGAGTCAATGGGTACATGCACGATAATATCTCCACGCGTGTGGGTTGGAAGATGAGCTATGGAAGATGAGCTATGAGCTATGGTGCCCTACTAATCACCGCCAACTTTTTCCATCCCAGAGTCTTAGAGTCAGTGGGTACATGCACGATAACATCTTCACGCGTGTGGGTTGGAAGATGAGCTATGAGCTATGGTGCCCTACTAATCACCGCCAACTTTTTCCATCCCAGAGTCTTAGAGTCAATGGGTACATGCACGAAAACATCTCCACGCGTGTGGGTTGGAAAATGAGCTATGGAAGATGAGCTATGAGCTATGGTGCCCT
>CAKAIZ010000125.1:0-44588 GCA_916610145.1 Eristalis arbustorum | reverse complement strand
GCTATTTTTATATATATACTGCGCTTAAACCCGCATTTCCTGAACTACTATGAAAGTTTTTGATCTTTAACCGACTTTTCCCTGTGATTTTTACTAGTTTCTTCTTTTCATATAACTTTTCCTGCTCTTTTACCTACTTTTTTCATGGAAAATCTGATTATTTTCTCAATATTCTTATATTATATATATATATACATACTGCGCTGAAACCCGCATTTGCTGAACTACTATGAAAGTTTTTGATCTTTACCCGACTTTTTCTTGTGATTTTTACTAGTTTCTTCTTTTCATATAACTTTTTCTGCTCTTTTACCTACTTTTTTCATGGAAAATCTGATTATTTTCTCAATGTTTTTATATTATATATATATATATATATATACTGCGCTAAACCCGCATTTCCTGAACTACTATGAAAGTTTTTGATCTTTAACCGACTTTTTCCGGTGATTTTTACTAGTTTCTTCTTTTCATATAAGTTTTTCTAATCTTTTACCTACTTTTTTCATAGAAAATCTGATTATTTTCTCAATATTTTTATATTATACTGCTATTTTTATATATATACTGCGCTTAAACCCGCATTTCCTGAACTACTATGAACGTTTTTGATCTTTAACCGACTTTTTCCTGTGATTTTTACTAGTTTCTTCTTTTCATATAACTTTTTCTGCTCTTTTACCTACTTTTTTCATGGAAAATCTGATTATTTTCTCAATATTTTTATATTATACTGCTATTATTATATATATACTGCGCTTAAACCCGCATTTCCTGAACTACTATGAACGTTTTTGATCTTTAACCGACTTTTTAATGTGATTTTTACTAGTTTCTTCTTTTCATATAACTTTTTCTGCTCTTTTACCTACTTTTTTCATGGAAAATCTGATTATTTTCTCAATATTTTTATATTATATATATATATAATACTGCGCTAAACCCGCATTTCCTGAACTACTATGAAAGTTTTTCATCTTTAACCGACTTTTTCCTGTGATTTTTACTAGTTTCTTCTTTTCATATAACTTTTTCTGCTCTTTTACCTACTTTTTTCATGGAAAATCTGATTATTTTCTCAATATTTTTATATTATACTGCTATTTTTATATATATACTGCGCTTAAACCCACATTTCCTGAACTACTATGAAAGTTTTTGATCTTTACCCGACTTTTTCCTGTGATTTTTACTAGTTTCTTCTTTTCATATAAGTTTTTCTGTTTTTTTACCTTCTTTTTTCATGGAAAATCTGATTATTTTCTCAATATTTTTATATTAAATATATATATATATACTGCGCTGAAACCCGCATTTCCTGAACTACTATGAACGTTTTTGATCTTTAACCGACTTATTCCTGTGATTTTTACTAGTTTCTTCTTTTCATATAACTTTTTCTGCTCTTTTACCTTCTTTTTTCATGGAAAATCTGATTATTTTCTCAATATTTTTATATTAAATATATATATATATACTGCGCTGAAACCCGCATTTCCTGAACTACTATGAAAGTTTTTGATCTCTAACCGACTTTTTCCTGTGATTTTTTACTAGTTTTTTTTTTCTATATAACTTTTTCTGCTCTTTTACCTACTTTTTTCATGGAAAATCTGATTATTTTCTCAATGTTTTTATATTATATTATATATATATATATATATATATATATATATATACTGCGCTAAACCCGCATTTCCTGAACTACTTTGAAAGTTTTTGATCTTTAACCGACTTTTTCCGGTGATTTTTACTAGTTTCTTCTTTTCATATAACTTTTTCTGCTCTTTTACCTACTTTTTTCATGGACAATCTGATTATTTTCTCAATATTTTTATATAATACTGCTATTTATATATATATACTGCGCTTAAACACGCATTTCCTGAACTACTATGAACGTTTTTTATCTTTAACCGACTTTTTCCTGTGATTTTTACTAGTATCTTCTTTTCATATAACTTTTTCTCTCTTTTACCTGCTTTTTTCATGGAAAATCTGATTATTTTCTCAATATTTTTATATTAAATATATATATATATACTGCGCTGAAACCCGCATTTCCTGAACTAGTATGAACGTTTTTGATCTTTAACCGACTTTTTAATGTGATTTTTACTAGTTTCTTTTTTTCATATAACTTTTTCTGCTCTTTTACCTACTTTTTTCATGGAAAATCAGATTATTTTCTCAATATTTTTATATTATATATATATATATACATATACTGCGCTGAAACCCGCATTTCCTGAACTACTATGAACGTTTTTGATCTTTAACCGACTTATTCCTGTGATTTTTTACTAGTTTCTTCTTTTCATATAACTTTTTCTGCTCTTTTACCTACTTTTTTCATGGAAAATCTGATTATTTTCTCAATATTTTTATATTATATATATATATATACTGCGCTAAACCCGCATTTCCTGAACTACTATGAAAGTTTTTCATCTTTAACCGACTTTTTCCTGTGATTTTTACTAGTTTCTTCTTTTCATATAACTTTTTCTGCTCTTTTACCTACTTTTTTCATGGACAATCTGATTATTTTCTCAATATTTTTATATAATACTGCTATTTATATATATATACTGCGCTTAAACACGCATTTCCTGAACTACTATGAACGTTTTTGATCTTTAACCGACTTTTTTCTGTGATTTTTACTAGTATCTTCTTTTCATATAACTTTTTCTGCTCTTTTACCTACTTTTTTCATGGAAAATCTGATTATTTTCTCAATATTTTATATTATACTGCTATTATTATATATATACTGCGCTTAAACCCGCATTTCCTGAACTACTATGAACGTTTTTGATCTTTAACCGACTTTTTAATGTGATTTTTACTAGTTTCTTCTTTTCATATAAACTTTTCTGCTCTTTTACCTACTTTTTTCATGGAAAATCTGATTATTTTCTCAATATTTTTATATTATATATATATATATACTGCGCTAAACCCGCATTTCCTGAACTACTATGAAAGTTTTTCATCTTTAACCGACTTTTTCCTGTGATTTTTACTAGTTTCTTCTTTTCATATAACTTTTTTCTGCTCTTTTACCTACTTTTTTCATGGAAAATCTGATTATTTTCTCAATATTTTTATATTATACTGCTATTTTTATATATATACTGCGCTTAAACCCGCATTTCCTGAACTACTATGAAAGTTTTTGATCTTTAACCGACTTTTTCCTGTGATTTTTACTAGTTTCTTCTTTCATATAACTTTTCCTGCTCTTTTACCTACTTTTTTCATGGAAAATCTGATTATTTTCTCAATATTCTTATATTATATATATATATACATACTGCGCTGAAACCCGCATTTGCTGAACTACTATGAAAGTTTTTGATCTTTACCCGACTTTTTCTTGTGATTTTTACTAGTTTCTTCTTTTCATATAACTTTTTCTGCTCTTTTACCTACTTTTTTTCATGGAAAATCTGATTATTTTCTCAATGTTTTTATATTATATATATATATATATACTGCGCTAAACCCGCATTTCCTGAACTACTATGAAAGTTTTTGATCTTTAACCGACTTTTTTCGGTGATTTTTACTAGTTTCTTCTTTTCATATATTTTTTTCTAATCTTTTACCTACTTTTTTCATAGAAAATCTGATTATTTTCTCAATATTTTTATATTATACTGCTATTTTTATATATATACTGCGCTTAAACCCGCATTTCCTGAACTACTATGAACGTTTTTGATCTTTAACCGACTTTTTCCTGTGATTTTTACTAGTTTCTTCTTTTCATATAACTTTTTCTGCTCTTTTACCTACTTTTTTCATGGAAAATCTGATTATTTTCTCAATATTTTTATATTAAATATATATATATATATACTGCGCTGAAACCCGCATTTCCTGAACTACTATGAAAGTTTTTGATCTTTAACTGACTTTTTCCTGTGATTTTTACTAGTGTCTTCTTTTCATGTAACTTTTTCTGCTCTTTTACCTACTTTTTTCATGGAAAATCTGTTTATTTTCTCAATATTTTTATATATTATACTGCTATTTATATATATATACTGCGCTTAAACCCGCATTTCCTGAACTACTATGAACGTTTTTGATCTTTAACCGACTTTTTAATGTGATTTTTACTAGTTTCTTCTTTTCATATAACTTTTTCTGCTCTTTTACCTACTTTTTTCATGGAAAATCAGATTATTTTCTCAATAAGAACCTTTTTATTTTATATCGTGACCGCATGTGTATATAAATCAATCAATCAATCGGTAATATTATATATATATATACATATACTGCGCTGAAACCCGCATTTCCTGAACTACTATGAACGTTTTTGATCTTTAACCGACTTATTCCTGTGATTTTTACTAGTTTCTTCCTTTCATATAACTTTTTCTGCTCTTTTACCTACTTTTTTTATGGAAAATCTGATTATTTTCTCAATATTTTTATATTAATATATATATATATATATACTGCGCTTAAACCCGCATTTGCTGAACTACTATGAACGTTTTCGATCTTTAACCGACTTTTTCCTGTGATTTTTACTAGTTTCTTCTTTTCATATAACTTTTTCTGCTCTTTTACCTACTTTTTTCATGGAAAATCTGATTATTTTCTATATATTTTTATATTATACTGCTATTTTTATATATATACTGCGCTTAAGCCCGCATTTCCTGAACTACTATGAAAGTTTTTCATCTTTAACCGACTTTTTCCTGTGATTTTTACTAGTTTCTTCTTTTCATATAACTTTTTTCTGCTCTTTTACCTACTTTTTTCATGGAAAATCTGATTATTTTCTCAATATTTTTATATTATACTGCTATTTTTATATATATACTGCGCTTAAACCCGCATTTCCTGAACTACTATGAAAGTTTTTGATCTTTAACCGACTTTTTCCTGTGATTTTTACTAGTTTCTTCTTTTCATATAACTTTTTCTGCTCTTTTACCTACTTTTTCATGGAAAATCAGATTATTTTCTCAATATTTTTATATTATATATATATATATATATATACATATACTGCGCTAAAAACCCGCATTTCCTGAACTACTATGAACGTTTTTGATCTTTAACCGACTTATTCCTGTAATTTTTACTAGTTTCTTCTTTTCATATAACTTTTTCTGCTCTTTTACCTTCTTTTTTCATGGAAAATCTGATTATTTTCTCAATATTTTTATATTATATATATATATACTGCGCTAAACCCGCATTTCCTGAACTACTATGAAAGTTTTTCATCTTTAACCGACTTTTTCCTGTGATTTTTACTACTTTCTTCTTTTCATATAACTTTTTTCTGCTCTTTTACCTACTTTTTTCATGGAAAATCTGATTATTTTCTCAATGTTTTTATATTATATATATATATATATATATACTGCGCTAAACCCGCATTTCCTGAACTACTATGAAAGTTTTTGATCTTTACCCGACTTTTTCTTGTGATTTTTACTAGTTTCTTCTTTTCATATAACTTTTTCTGCTCTTTTACCTACTTTTTTCATGGAAAATCTGATTATTTTCTCAATGTTTTTATATTATATATATATATATATATACTGCGCTAAACCCGCATTTCCTGAACTACTATGAAAGTTTTTGATCTTTAACCGACTTTTTCCGGTGATTTTTACTAGTTTCTTCTTTTCATATAACTTTTTCTAATCTTTTACCTACTTTTTTCATAGAAAATCTGATTATTTTCTCAATATTTTTATATTATACTGCTATTTTTATATATATACTGCGCTTAAACCCGCATTTCCTGAACTACTATGAACGTTTTTGATCTTTAACCGACTTTTTCCTGTGATTTTTACTAGTTTCTTCTTTTCATATAACTTTTTCTGCTCTTTTACCTACTTTTTTCATGGAAAATCTGATTATTTTCTCAATATTTTTATATTATATATATATATATACTGCGCTGAAACCCGAATTTCCTGAACTACTATGAAAGTTTTTGATCTTTAACCGACTTTTTCCTGTGATTTTTACTAGTTTCTTCTTTTCATATAACTTTTTCTGCTCTTTTACCTACTTTTTTCATGGAAAATCTGATTATTTTCTCAATATTTTTACATTATATATATGTATATATATATACTGCGCTGAAACCCGCATTTCCTGAACTACTATGAACGTTTTTGATCTTTAACCGACTTATTCCTGTGATTTTTACTAGTTTCTTCCTTTCATATAACTTTTTCTGCTCTTTTACCTACTTTTTTTATGGAAAATCTGATTATTTTCTCAATATTTTTATATAAATATATATATATATACTGCGCTTAAACCCGCATTTCCTGAACTACTATGAACGTTTTCGATCTTTAACCGACTTTTTCCTGTGATTTTTACTAGTTTCTTCTTTTCATATAACTTTTTCTGCTCTTTTACCTACTTTTTTCATGGAAAATCTGATTATTTTCTCAATATTTTTATATTATACTGCTATTTTTATATATATACTGCGCTTAAGCCCGCATTTCCTGAACTACTATGAAAGTTTTTCATCTTTAACCGACTTTTTCCTGTGATTTTTACTAGTTTCTTCTTTTCATATAACTTTTTTCTGCTCTTTTACCTACTTTTTTCATGGAAAATCTGATTATTTTCTCAATATTTTTATATTATACTGCTATTTTTATATATATACTGCGCTTAAACCCGCATTTCCTCAACTACTATGAAAGTTTTTGATCTTTAACCGACTTTTTCCTGTGATTTTTACTAGTTTCTTCTTTTCATATAACTTTTTCTGCTCTTTTACCTACTTTTTCATGGAAAATCAGATTATTTTCTCAATATTTTTATATTATATATATATATATATATACATATACTGCGCTAAAAACCCGCATTTCCTGAACTACTATGAACGTTTTTGATCTTTAACCGACTTATTCCTGTAATTTTTACTAGTTTCTTCTTTTCATATAACTTTTTCTGCTCTTTTACCTTCTTTTTTCATGGAAAATCTGATTATTTTCTCAATATTTTTATATTATATATATATATACTGCGCTAAACCCGCATTTCCTGAACTACTATGAAAGTTTTTCATCTTTAACCGACTTTTTCCTGTGATTTTTACTACTTTCTTCTTTTCATATAACTTTTTTCTGCTCTTTTACCTACTTTTTTCATGGAAAATCTGATTATTTTCTCAATATTTTTATATTATACTGCTATTTTTACATATATACTGCGCTTAAGCCCGCATTTCCTTTTGATCTTTAACCGACTTTTTCCTGTGATTTTTACTAGTTTCTTCATTTCATATAACTTTTTCTGCTCTTTTACCTACTTTTTTCACGGAAAATGTGATTATTTTCTCAATATTTTTATATTATATATATATATATACTGCGCTGAAACCCGCATTTCCTGAACTACTATGAAAGTTTTTTGATCTTTACCCGACTTTTTCCTGTGATTTTTACTAGTTTCTTCTTTTCATATAACTTTTTCTGCTCTTTTACCTACTTTTTTCATGGAAAATCTGATTATTTTCTCAATGTTTTTATATTATATGTATATATATATATATATATATATATACTGCGCTAAACCCGCATTTCCTGAACTACTATGAAAGTTTTTGATCTTTAACCGACTTTTTCCGGTGATTTTTTACTAGTTTCTTCTTTTCATATAACTTTTTCTGCTCTTTTACCTACTTTTTTCATGGAAAATCTGATTATTTTCTCAATATTTTTATATTATACTGCTATTTTTATATATATACTGCGCTTAAACCCGCATTTCCTGAACTACTATGAACGTTTTTGATCTTTAACCGACTTTTTCCTGTGATCCTTACTAGTTTCTTCTTTTCATATAACTTTTTCTGCTCTTTTACCTTCTTTTTTCATGGAAAATCTGATTATTTTCTCAATATTTTTATATTAAATATATATATATATACTGCGCTGAAACCCGCATTTCCTGAACTACTATGAAAGTTTTTGATCTTTAACCGACTTTTTCCTGTGATTTTTACTAGTTTCTTCTTTTCATATAACTTTTTCTGCTCTTTTACCTACTTTTTTCATGGAAAATCTGATTATTTTCTCAATATTTTTATATTATACTGCTATTTTTATATATATACTGCGCTTAAGCCCGCATTTCCTGAACTACTATGAAAGTTTTTCATCTTTAACCGACTTTTTCCTGTGATTTTTACTACTTTCTTCTTTTCATATAACTTTTTTCTGCTCTTTTACCTACTTTTTTCATGGAAAATCTGATTATTTTCTCAATGTTTTTATATTATATATATATATATATATACTGCGCTAAACCCGCATTTCCTGAACTACTATGAAAGTTTTTTGATCTTTACCCGACTTTTTCTTGTGATTTTTACTAGTTTCTTCTTTTCATATAACTTTTTCTGCTCTTTTACCTACTTTTTTCATGGAAAATCTGATTATTTTCTCAATGTTTTTATATTATATATATATATATATATACTGCGCTAAACCCGCATTTCCTGAACTACTATGAAAGTTTTTGATCTTTAACCGACTTTTTCCGGTGATTTTTACTAGTTTCTTCTTTTCATATAACTTTTTCTAATCTTTTACCTACTTTTTTCATAGAAAATCTGATTATTTTCTCAATATTTTTATATTATACTGCTATTTTTATATATATACTGCGCTTAAACCCGCATTTCCTGAACTACTATGAACGTTTTTGATCTTTAACCGACTTTTTCCTGTGATTTTTACTAGTTTCTTCTTTTCATATAACTTTTTCTGCTCTTTTACCTACTTTTTTCATGGAAAATCTGATTATTTTCTCAATATTTTTATATTAAATATATATATATATATACTGCGCTGAAACCCGCATTTCCTGAACTACAATGAAAGTTTTTGATCTTTAACTGACTTTTTCCTGTGATTTTTACTAGTGTCTTCTTTTCATGTAACTTTTTCTGCTCTTTTACCTACTTTTTTCATGGAAAATCTGTTTATTTTCTCAATATTTTTATATTATACTGCTATTTATATATATACTGCGCTTAAACCCGCATTTCCTGAACTACTATGAACGTTTTTGATCTTTAACCGACTTTTTAATGTGATTTTTACTAGTTTCTTCTTTTCATATAACTTTTTCTGCTCTTTTACCTACTTTTTTCATGGAAAATCAGATTATTTTCTCAATAAGAACCTTTTTATTTTATATCGTGACCGCATGTGTATATAAATCAATCAATCAATCGGTAATATTATATATATATATACATATACTGCGCTGAAACCCGCATTTCCTGAACTACTATGAACGTTTTTGATCTTTAACCGACTTATTCCTGTGATTTTTACTAGTTTCTTCCTTTCATATAACTTTTTCTGCTCTTTTACCTACTTTTTTCATGGAAAATCTGATTATTTTCTCAATATTTTTATATTAATATATATATATATACTGCGCTTAAACCCGCATTTCCTGAACTACTATGAACGTTTTCGATCTTTAACCGACTTTTTCCTGTGATTTTTACTAGTTCTTCTTTTCATATAACTTTTTCTGCTCTTTTACCTACTTTTTTTCATGGAAAATCTGATTATTTTCTCAATATTTTTATATTATACTGCTATTTTTATATATATACTGCGCTTAAGCCCGCATTTCTGAACTACTATGAAAGTTTTTCATCTTTAACCGACTTTTTCCTGTGATTTTTACTAGTTTCTTCTTTTCATATAACTTTTTTCTGCTCTTTTACCTACTTTTTCATGGAAAATCTGATTATTTTCTCAATATTTTTATATTATACTGCTATTTTTATATATATACTGCGCTTTAAACCCGCATTTCCTCAACTACTATGAAAGTTTTTGATCTTTAACCGACTTTTTCCTGTGATTTTTACTAGTTTCTTCTTTTCATATAACTTTTTCTGCTCTTTTACCTACTTTTCATGGAAAATCAGATTATTTTCTCAATATTTTTATATTATATATATATATATATATATACATATACTGCGCTAAAAACCCGCATTTCCTGAACTACTATGAACGTTTTTTGATCTTTAACCGACTTATTCCTGTAATTTTTACTAGTTTCCTTCTTTTCATATAACTTTTTCTGCTCTTTTACCTTCTTTTTTCATGGAAAATCTGATTATTTTCTCAATATTTTTATATTATATATATATATACTGCGCTAAACCCGCATTTCCTGAACTACTATGAAAGTTTTTCATCTTTAACCGACTTTTTCCTGTGATTTTTACTACTTTCTTCTTTTCATATAACTTTTTTCTGCTCTTTTACCTACTTTTTTCATGGAAAATCTGATTATTTTCTCAATATTTTTATATTATACTGCTATTTTTTACATATATACTGCGCTTAAGCCCGCATTTCCTTTTGATCTTTAACCGACTTTTTCCTGTGATTTTTACTAGTTTCTTCATTTCATATAACGTTTTCTGCTCTTTTTACCTACTTTTTTCACGGAAAATGTGATTATTTTCTCAATATTTTTATATTATATATATATATATACTGCGCTGAAACCCGCATTTCCTGAACTACTATGAAAGTTTTTGATCTTTACCCGACTTTTTCCTGTGATTTTTACTAGTTTCTTCTTTTCATATAACTTTTTCTGCTCTTTTACCTACTTTTTTCATGGAAAATCTGATTATTTTTCAATGTTTTTATATTATATATATATATATATATATATATATATACTGCGCTAAACCCGCATTTCCTGAACTACTATGAAAGTTTTTGATCTTTAACCGACTTTTTCCGGTGATTTTTACTAGTTTCTTCTTTTCATATAACTTTTTCTGCTCTTTTACCTACTTTTTTCATGGAAAATCTGATTATTTTCTCAATATTTTTATATTATACTGCTATTTTTATATATATACTGCGCTTAAACCCGCATTTCCTGAACTACTATGACGTTTTGATCTTTAACCGACTTTTTCCTGTGATCCTTACTAGTTTCTTCTTTTCATATAACTTTTTCTGCTCTTTTACCTTCTTTTTTCATGGAAAATCTGATTATTTTCTCAATATTTTTATATTAAATATATATATATATACTGCGCTGAAACCCGCATTTCCTGAACTACTATGAAAGTTTTTGATCTTAACCGACTTTTTCCTGTGATTTTTACTAGTTTCTTCTTTTCATATAACTTTTTCTGCTCTTTTACCTACTTTTTTCATGGAAAATCTGATTATTTTCTCAATATTTTTATATTATACTGCTATTTTTATATATATACTGCGCTTAAACCCGCATTTCCTGAACTACTATGAACGTTTTTGATCTTTAACCGACTTTTTAATGTGATTTTTACTAGTTTCTTCTTTTCATATAACTTTTTCTGCTCTTTTACCTACTTTTTTCATGGAAAATCAGATTATTTTCTCAATATTTTTATATATTATATATATATATATATATATACTGCGCTGAAACCGCATTTCCTGAACTACTATAAACGTTTTTGATCTTTAACCGACTTATTCCTGTGATTTTTTACTAGTTTATTCTTTTCATATAACTTTTTTTGCTCTTTTACCTACTTTTTTCATGGAAAATCTGATTATTTTCTCATATTTTTATATTATACTGCTATTTTTATATATATACTGCGCTTAAACCCGCATTTTCTGAACTACTATGAAAGTTTTTGATCTTTAACCGACTTTTTCCTGTGATTTTTACTAGTTTCTTCTTTTCATATAACTTTTTCTGCTCTTTTACCTACTTTTTTCATGGAAAATGTGATTATTTTCTCAATATTTTTATGTTATATATATATACATACTGCGCTGAAACCCGCATTTCCTGAACTACTATGAAAGTTTTTGATCTTTACCCGACTTTTTCCTGTGATTTTTACTAGTTTCTTCTTTTCATATAACTTTTTCTGCTCTTTTACCTACTTTTTTCATGGAAAATCTGATTATTTTCTCAATGTTTTTTATATTATATATATATATATATATATATATATATATACTGCGCTAAACCCGCATTTCCTGAACTACTTTGAAAGTTTTTTGATTTTTAACCGACTTTTTCCGGTGATTTTTACTAGTTTCTTCTTTTCATATAACTTTTTCTGCTCTTTTACCTACTTTTTTCATGGAAAATCTGATTATTTTCTCAATATTTTTATATTATACTGCTATTTTTATATATATACTGCGCTTAAACCCGCATTTCCTGAACTACTATGAACGTTTTTGATCTTTAACCGACTTTTTAATGTGATTTTTACTAGTTTCTTCTTTTCATATAACTTTTTCTGCTCTTTTACCTACTTTTTTCATGGAAAATCAGATTATTTTCTCAATATTTTTATATTATATATATATATACATATACTGCGCTGAAACCCGCATTTCCTGAACTACTATAAACGTTTTTGATCTTTAACCGACTTATTCCTGTGATTTTTACTAGTTTATTCTTTTCATATAACTTTTTTTGCTCTTTTACCTACTTTTTTTCATGGAAAATCTGATTATTTTCTCAATATTTTTATATTATACTGCTATTTTTATATATATACTGCGCTTAAACCCGCATTTCCTGAACTACTATGAAAGTTTTTGATCTTTAACCGACTTTTTCCTGTGATTTTTACTAGTTTCTTCTTTTCATATAACTTTTTCTGCTCTTTTACCTACTTTTTTCATGGAAAATGTGATTATTTTCTCAATATTTTTATGTTATATATATATATACATACTGCGCTGAAACCCGCATTTCCTGAACTACTATGAAAGTTTTTGATCTTTACCCGACTTTTTCCTGTGATTTTTACTAGTTTCTTCTTTTCATATAACTTTTTCTGCTCTTTTACCTACTTTTTTCATGGAAAATCTGATTATTTTCTCAATGTTTTTATATTATATATATATATATATATATATATATATATACTGCGCTAAACCCGCATTTCCTGAACTACTTTGAAAGTTTTTGATCTTTAACCGACTTTTTTCCGGTGATTTTTACTAGTTTCTTCTTTTCATATAACTTTTTCTGCTCTTTTACCTACTTTTTTCATGGACAATCTGATTATTTTCTCAATATTTTTATATTATACTGCTATTTATATATATATACTGCGCTTAAACACGCATTTCCTGAACTACTATGAACGTTTTTGATCTTTAACCGACCTTTTTCCTGTAATTTTTTACTAGTATCTTCTTTTCATACAACTTTTTCTCTCTTTTACTTACTTTTTTCATGGAAAATCAGATTATTTTCTCAATATTTTTATATTATATATATATATATATACATATACTGCGCTGAAACCCGCATTTCCTGAACTACTATGAACGTTTTTGATCTTTAACCGACTTATTCCTGTGATTTTTACTAGTTTCTTCTTTTCATATAACTTTTTCTGCTCTTTTACCTACTTTTTTTATGGAAAATCTGATTATTTTCTCAATTTTTTTTTTATTATATATATATATATACTGCGCTAAACCCGCATTTCCTGAACTACTATGAAAGTTTTTGATCTTTACCCGACTTTTTCCTGTGATTTTTACTAGTTTCTTCTTTTCATATAAATTTTTCTGCTCTTTTATCTACTTTTTTCATGGAAAATCTGATTATTTTCTCAATATTTATATATTATATATATATATATACTGCGCTGAAACCCGCATTTCCTGAACTACTATGAAAGTTTTTGATCTTTACCGACTTTTTCCTGTGATTTTTTACTAGTTTCTTCTTTTCATATAAATTTTTCTGCTCTTTTATCTACTTTTTTCATGGAAAATCTGATTATTTTCTCAATATTTATATATTATATATATATATATACTGCGCTGAAACCCGCATTTCCTGAACTACTATGAAAGTTTTTCATCTTTAACCGACTTTTTCCTGTGATTTTTACTAGTTTCTTCTTTTCATATAACTTTTTTCTGCTCTTTTACCTACTTTTTCATGGAAAATCTGATTATTTTCTCAATATTTTTATATTATACTGCTATTTTGATATATATACTGCGCTTAAGCCCGCATTTCCTGAACTACTATGAAAGTTTTTGATCCTTAACCGACTTTTTCCTGTGATTTTTACTAGTTTCTTCTTTTCATATAACTTTTTCTGCTGTTTTACCTACTTTTTTCATGGAAAATGTGATTATTTTCTCAATATTTTTATATTATATATATATATATATACTGCGCTAAACCCGCATTTCCTGAACTACTTTGAAAGTTTTTGATCTTTCACCGACTTTTTCCGGTGATTTTTACTAGTTTCTTCTTTTCATATAACTTTTTCTGCTCTTTTACCTACTTTTTTCATGGACAATCTGATTATTTTCTCAATATTTTTATATTATACTGCTATTTATATATATATACTGCGCTTAAACACGCATTTCCTGAACTACTATGAACGTTTTTGATCTTTAACCGACTTTTTCCTGTAATTTTTACTAGTATCTTCTTTTCATACAACTTTTTCTCTCTTTTACTTACTTTTTTCATGGAAAATCAGATTATTTTCTCAATATTTTTATATTATATATATATATATATACATATACTGCGCTGAAACCCGCATTTCCTGAACTACTATGAACGTTTTTGATCTTTAACCGACTTATTCCTGTGATTTTAACTAGTTTCTTCTTTTCATATAACTTTTTCTGCTCTTTTACCTACTTTTTTTATGGAAAATCTGATTATTTTCTCAATTTTTTTATATTATATATATATATATACTGCGCTAAACCCGCATTTCCTGAACTACTATGAAAGTTTTTGATCTTTACCCGACTTTTTCCTGTGATTTTTACTAGTTTCTTCTTTTCATATAAATTTTTCTGCTCTTTTATCTACTTTTTTCATGGAAAATCTGATTTTTTTTCTCAATATTTATATATTATATATATATATATACTGCGCTGAAACCCGCATTTCCTGAACTACTATGAAAGTTTTTGATCTTTACCCGACTTTTTCCTGTGATTTTTACTAGTTTCTTCTTTTCATATAAATTTTTTCTGCTCTTTTATCTACTTTTTTCATGGAAAATCTGATTATTTTCTCAATATTTATATATTATATATATATATATACTGCGCTGAAACCCGCATTTCCTGAACTACTATGAAAGTTTTTCATCTTTAACCGACTTTTTCCTGTGATTTTTACTAGTTTCTTCTTTTCATATAACTTTTTTCTGCTCTTTTACCTACTTTTTCATGGAAAATCTGATTATTTTCTCAATATTTTTATATTATTCTGCTATTTTGATATATATACTGCGCTTAAGCCCGCATTTCCTGAACTACTATGAAAGTTTTTGATCCTTAACCGACTTTTTCCTGTGATTTTTACTAGTTTCTTCTTTTCATATAACTTTTTCTGCTGTTTTACCTACTTTTTTCATGGAAAATGTGATTATTTTCTCAATATTTTTATATTATATATATATATACATACTGCGCTAAACCCGCATTTCCTGAACTACTTTGAAAGTTTTTGATCTTTAACCGACTTTTTCCGGTGATTTTTACTAGTTTCTTCTTTTCATATAACTTTTTCTGCTCTTTTACCTACTTTTTTCATGGACAATCTGATTATTTTCTCAATATTTTTATATTATACTGCTATTTATATATATATACTGGGCTTAAACACGCATTTCCTGAACTACTATGAACGTTTTTGATCTTTAACCGACTTTTTCCTGTAATTTTTACTAGTATCTTCTTTTCATATAACTTTTTCTCTCTTTTACTTACTTTTTTCATGGAAAATCAGATTATTTTCTCAATATTTTTATATTATATATATATATATACATATACTGCGCTGAAACCCGCATTTCCTGAACTACTATGAACGTTTTTGATCTTTAACCGACTTATTCCTGTGATTTTTACTAGTTTCTTCTTTTCATATAACTTTTTCTGCTCTTTTACCTACTTTTTTTATGATTTTCTCAATTTTTTTTTTATTATATATATATATACTGCGCTAAACCCGCATTTCCTGAACTACTATGAAAGTTTTTCATCTTTAACCGACTTTTTCCTGTGATTTTTACTAGTTTCTTCTTTTCATATAACTTTTTTCTGCTCTTTTACCTACTTTTTCATGGAAAATCTGATTATTTTCTCAATATTTTTATATTATACTGCTATTTTTATATATATACTGCGCTTAAACCCGCATTTCCTGAACTACTATGAAAGTTTTTGATCTTTACCCGACTTTTTCCTGTGATTTTTACTAGTTTCTTCTTTTCATATAAATTTTTCTGCTCTTTTATCTACTTTTTTCATGGAAAATCTGATTATTTTCTCAATATTTATATATTATATATATATATATACTGCGCTGAAACCCGCATTTCCTGAACTACTATGAAAGTTTGTCATCTTTAACCGACTTTTTCCTGTGATTTTTACTAGTTTCTTCTTTTCATATAACTTTTTTCTGCTCTTTTACCTACTTTTTCATGGAAAATCTGATTATTTTCTCAATATTTTTATATTATACTGCTATTTTGATATATATACTGCGCTTAAGCCCGCATTTCCTGAACTACTATGAAAGTTTTTGATCCTTAACCGACTTTTTCCTGTGATTTTTACTAGTTTCTTCTTTTCATATAACTTTTTCTGCTGTTTTACCTACTTTTTTCATGGAAAATGTGATTATTTTCTCAATATTTTTATATTATATATATATATACATACTGCGCTGAAACCCGCATTTCCTGAACTACTATGAAAGTTTTTGATCTTTACCCGACTTTTTCCTGTGATTTTTACTAGTTTCTTCTTTTCATATAACTTTTTCTGCTCTTTTACCTACTTTTTTCATGGAAAATCTGATTATTTTCTCAATGTTTTTATATTATATATATATATTTATACTGCGCTAAACCCGCATTTCCGGAACTACTATGAAAGTTTTTGATCTTTAACCGACTTTTTCCTGTGATTTTTACTAGTTTCTTCTTTTCATATAACTTTTTCTGCTGTTTTACCTACTTTTTTCATGGAAAATGTGATTATTTCTCAATATTTTTATATTATATATATATATACATACTGCGCTGAAACCCGCATTTCCTGAACTACTATGAAAGTTTTTGATCTTTACCCGACTTTTTCCTGTGATTTTTACTAGTTTCTTCTTTTCATATAACTTTTTCTGCTCTTTTACCTACTTTTTTCATGGAAAATCTGATTATTTTCTCAATGTTTTTATATTATATATATATATATATACTGCGCTAAACCCGCATTTCCGGAACTACTATGAAAGTTTTTGATTTTAACCGACTTTTTCCTGTGATTTTTACTAGTTTCTTCTTTTCATATAACTTTTTCTGCTCTTTTACCTACTTTTTTCATGGAAAATCTGATTATTTTCTCAATATTTTTATATTATACCGCTGTTTTTATATATATACTGCGCTTAAACCCGCATTTCCTGAACTACTATGAACGTTTTTGATCTTTAACCGACTTTTTCCTGTGATTTTTACTAGTTTCTTCTTTTCATATAACTTTTTCTGCTCTTTTACCTACTTTTTTCATGGAAAATCTGACTTTTTTCTCAATATTTTTATATTATATATATATATATATATATACTGCGCTAAACACGCATTTCCTGAACTACTATGAAAGTTTTTCATCTTTAACCAACTTTTTCCTGTGATTTTTACTAGTTTCTTTTTTTCATATAACTTTTTCTGCTCTTTTACCTACTTTTTTCATGGAAAATCTGATTATTTTCTCAATATTTTTATATTATACTGCTATTTTTATATATATACTGCGCTTAAACCCGCATTTCCTGAACTACTATGAACGTTTTTGATCTTTAACCGACTTTTTCCTGTGATTTATACTAGTTTCTTCTTTTCATATAACTTTTTCTGCTCTTTTACCTACTTTTTTCATGGAAAATCTGATTATTTTCTCAATATTTTTATATTATACTGCTATTTTTATACATATACTGCGCTTAAACCCGCATTTCCTGAACTACTATATATTTTTGATCTTTAACCGACTTTTTCCTGTGATTTTTACTAGTTTCTTCTTTTCATATAACTTTTTCTGCTCTTTTACCTACTTTTTTCATGGAAAATCTGATTATTTTCTCAATATTTTTATATTAAATATATATATATATATATACTGCGCTGAAACCCGCATTTCCTGAACTACTATGAAAGTTTTTGATCTTTAACCGACTTTTTCCTGTGATTTTTACTAGTTTCTTCTTTTCATATAACTTTTTTCTGCTCTTTTACCTACTTTTTTCATGGAAAATCTGATTATTTTCTCAATATTTTTATATTATACTGCTATTTTTATATATATAAGTTAATAATTTAAACACGACCTCTTCTCTTGGAGGCTAAACAACGAGTGAAGCTCCGTTTATTTAAAAATATTTTTTTACCTTACATCTAGCTACAATTACCTTAAGTGTAACTTAACCCTATGCGCTGCCCAGACGCTGCATCAGCATTACTTCCACGTTCGGTTCGGTTCGCACACCGGTGTTGCAGCATTCTGTTGACGCTATGTCGGTGCGCTACTGTGAGAACATTTAGTTCCCAAAGCACCGAAAGTATTTGGGGCGCTCGTGTTAACTGCCCCCCACCTTAAATATGAACGTCCGCGTTCATAATATTTTCGATAGATTCTTTTAGCTTATTTCGATCAATTATCTTCATCTCTGTTGAAGGGATGATTGGTTGTATGTTCAGATTTCTTGGTTGTAATTTGATGCATAGTATTATTATTTTAACAATACAAAGGGCAGCAGATATCCCGTACCATAGCCAGTTATTGGTTTGAGTGAAACTTTTAAGTTCTTCGATTTCTTCGATATTTTTTATATGTAGTTTATGAAGAAACGGCAACGATAACTTTTCGTTAAATTTAGTTTCTCTCAAAGAAGTTTTCTTTGGTGCTGGTAGTTGAGTTATGTCGGATGGTTGAGATGTAGAATACTTTTTCCCATTAATGGTGACGTTGCTTTTAAATGTAACAAGAAATGTTCCATTAAGAGACACTTGTTGATTATTTTCCGTCACATTATTTTCTTCGCCGTGCACTACTATTACGCCTTCTCTTATGGTCTGGATGTTGTCGATATGAAATGCTGATGTGGTCGGACAGCTAGCTGTATGATGATTTAAAAGTTGAAACAAACATTTATCTTCTGAATCTATAACACAATAATTGTAAAGCCAAGATTTTTACATTCGCTTAAGGCTAAATTATTTCCATTACAATCTGCGCTTACATTGTTTTTCATATCTATGACTTTATTATTATGAATTACAGGTGCAACTATAAAAAGATTACATATTTTCTTAACATAAGGCATTTTAATTAAGTATACAAAAGAGTTCTCATAATAATATATTTTTACATCTGCAATATTCAACAAATCATTTAGTGGAGTAAGCATTTTTTCATTAAGTAATATAAAATCGATTTCGTTCATGTTAAGCATAAGAGGATTCACAATATTTCTCCGTGCTAAAACGATTGCGTTGACAACGTTATTAAGATTTTGAATAACAATTCGGTTTCTATTTGACATTAAGAATTCATAATTAGTGTTTGCATGGTTACTTAATGTATTTATTCTATCTGTTAGTTCGTTAAATTTGAGTTCTATATCCTTATTAATTTCTACTTGCTTATTGTTTGTTTTAATTAGTTCGCTCTCTCTAATTTGTAATATTTCGAAATCCTGATGATCTGGTGTACCCGCTATAAATTTTAGGGCGGATCCAAGGAAATCGATTGCTCTTTTTGTTTTATTTGGAGGCTTTAGGATTCTCGACAATTGTGTAACCTCTTGTATATCGTTTTCGAGTATTTCCTTGCCTTGTTCGTCTCTGAGCACAGTAATAAGATTATAATTGTCATTAAGGATTTGCTCCAATAAGGAGAAATTTGTTACATGTTTTAAATATAAGTACTCTTGGTAGACAGCTACTTCGCCGTTTGGTATTGGAATAATCAGGGCATTTGAATAATCCGTAATTCTTCCGATTGCGGATGAAAATAGAGATATCCTGAAAATGAGGAAAAAATTTACCTCAGGTTATTTTTATGAACCTCTCTGCCATCAATTATGACAGCAGTTCCTAAATCTGCTTGTATGGTTTTCAAGCTGTAGAGATTTGATAATTTGTTGCTTAGTCTTTTATTTCTTTTCAAATAGACTTTGTCTCCGCGATTATACTGCCTTTGGGTAGAACCTTTGTTGTGATAAATCATGTCTTTTTCCTGTTTTGATACTAATTTTTGTACTATTTCCGTTTTTAATTTGCTGTTACAGCAATGGAACACTTCAGAAGGTTTATATCCAGTGACACTGTGAATGGTATTATTATATTTATAGACAGCTAACAGCAATAATTCAACTATATCAGTAGTGGTCGCTTTGATACATCTTGCTATTTCTGCAAGAGTAGAGTGCAGACGTTCCACTTGACCATTACTCTCGCTATGAAGAGCAGGGACAGTGTGCCATGATATGTTGAAACAATTCTTGACGAAAGTTTGTATTGAGTTGGATATGAAAGCACCTTCATTATCAGAAATTATCAGCCTTGGCTGATAGAAATGTGATATAATTTCTGTAAGAGGATTCTTTATATCCGTTGCATTTCTGGAGCTAATATGTTTTATAATCGCAAACTTAGAGAATTTGTCTAGACATGTTATAAAGTATTTTTTTCCCGTATTATAAATATCGATGTGAAGAATTTCACCGGGGTATGTAGGAATTGGTGTGGGACATATCGGATGCTTAATCGGCTTTCGCTGCTATTTATTTTCCTGACAAATCTTGCAATTTGTTATAAGATTTCTTAATAACTTTTTAATGTGAGGAAAAAAGTAATCTGATATAATCTGTTTATAGTTTTCTGCGTGTCCTCTGTGTGCTCTGTTATGCTCAGTTGTTATAATATCCATTTGGTCATCACTATTCGTTATATCTTGTACGAATTTCTTAGTGTACTTCATTTTGACTCCTGGGAACGCATTAATCAAATCGTGTTGTATTTTACCTAGAACCTCAAGTGTGCAAAATATACCATTGTTTACATCAGAATTGATTATTTCCTTCATAGATTCAATAAGTTTCGTTAAGGAAGAAAATTTAACATAATGCCTCAACTGTTTTCGAAATAAGATTTTCGTTTTTCTGCTATCTTCAGAGCCTTGCTCTATGAAGATTTGGTTCTTGAAAGTATTTATCGCTTGTGGGACCGATGGTATTACTTTTGATAATGATTCTTCGCTATGGATTGTAGAACTACAGGTACTAACCACATTTATGTGTTGCCGTGATAACGCGTCAGCGACCTTGTTATCTTTTCCGGGCTTATAGAAAAAAGAGGGTGAGTATTCTTCTATAAATGCTCTCCATCTTTTGAGTTTAGTATTTGGATTCTTTTCAGACATGGCAAATGTTAGCGGTTGATGGTCAGTGAAAATGTTAATTTTGGGAGCCCCGTATAGATAGTTTCTTAAATTTTGCTAAGCCCATACTATCGCGAGCATTTCACGCTCATTGGTAGCATAATTGTGTTCCGTCTTGCTTCGAGTTCTGGATATCATTGTTATAGGGCGTCCGTTTTGTGAAAGCACAGCACCTATAGCATCGGACGAAGCATCTGTTGTCAAGTCAAAAGGCTTTTTGAAATCTGGATACAAAAGTAGAACATCTTCCGATGCCAAGATGGTTTTAATTTTTGCAAATGCTTCCAATGCTTCTGCATCCAAGACGATTTTAATATGTTTTGACTTGTGAGAGCTTATATGTCCATTATCACCGCTTAAGTATTTCGTTAGTGGCTTGGTAATGAGAGCATAGTCTTTCACAAATTTGCGGTAATACCCAGAAAGTCCAAGGAAGGCTCGCAGTGCTCTTAAGGACTTGGGAACTTCGAAACCTAAAATATCACGAACTTTTTGGGGACATGTTCTAATACCATCGCACGAAACGTTAAGGCCTAAGAATTCGACTTCTTTTTTGAAGAATTTTGATTTTTCCGAGGTTATCCTCATATTAGCTTCGTAAAGTTTAGAAAATATTCTGTCCAAATCTTTCAAATGATCTTCTGCGGTCTTAGAAAAAATAATCACATCATCTACATAGACATGACAGCTTTTGCCTATTTCGGGTCTAAGTACATCATCAATTGTCCGTTGGAATATACTCGGGGCGTTTCGAAGACCGAATGGCAGCCTACAGAATTCGTACTTTCCGTGGTTTATTGAGAAAGCTGTCTTCTCTCTATCTTTTTCGTCCAATAATATTTGGTGAAAACCAGCTTTTAGGTCTATTATTGAATAAAAGTTCGCTTGACCCAGATTTGAGAGTATAACAGATATGTCTGGAATCGGATATCGGTCGGCTACCGTTTTTTCATTTAGTTTTCTATAATCGAATACCAATCTTAATTTCTTTGTATTATCCGTGTTCAGGCCCTTTTTATTAACGACCAGTATAGGCGTATTATAGGGAGAACGGGACGGTTGGATAATACCATCTTTTAGCAGTCGTTCAATTTCATTATTGACGAAATCAATATGTGCCATAGGATATGGTCGGGGTCTAGAATAAATGGGTTCTGAACTTGTTGTTCTAATCGATGCTTTAACAGAAGTGTTAAATGGTAATTTTTGTTCGGTCTCAGCAAAGACTTTTACATGTTTTTTGATCAGTTCTTTGAACTGATTTTTTAAAGCGGATGGGACAGTTTTGCAATCGATATCGATAGCATTAACGTTTTCACAATTTAAAAACTCGAAAGGTTCTTCTCCACCTATGTGGATTAATACACCCTTTTCGGCATCGATTTTAGCTCGTATCTGCTTTAGAAAGTCATAGCCGATTATAGCATCAAATGTACTTAGTTGCGGAAGTAAATAAAAATCGGTTAAATAACCGAATAAATTCATTTTACACTTTTCTGTGATTTTATTCTGTCCATTAAGGGTTTTAGCAATAAAGCTATTGTTGTTTGAAATGACGTGTTTTAACTGTGGTAACTTCTTTATGTAATTTTTGGCAGTACCTGTATCAATAAGAATTTTTAATTGAAGGCAATTATTAAGTTTCTTTTTGAAAAAAGGTAGTGCCGACCCTACTCTAAAAAATTAACCTGGTTTATAAGGTTATCATTCTGGTTAGCTTTTAAGTGCTGTTGTATGTGATTCACACGTTGAAATTTTGGTAAAGTAGATCTATCAGATTCGCGATGTCTTTTCCCGAATTGGTTCTGTGACGTTTTTTGAATGGCTGATACGTTTCTATTACTGGAAGGGTGTTGCTGTGAATTAAATCGAGTATTGTGCCGGAATTTAGAAGACGTTGGATCTATATCCATTGCATTGTCTTCTGGCCTCATGACCATGTTATTTTGTGGTTCTGTTGTTCTCCTGAAATGTGGATTATTTCGATAAACAATGTTGTTCGTTTGCCGGGAGTCGAAAGCTCTTGCAAACTCATATCTGTATTGGTTAGCTTCCAACTCTTGTGCTTTGGCGAGAGCTGAGGGAAGATCTAAACAACCAGACGAAAAAAGGATATTACAGAAAGGTCTATTTAGTCCCGAAATGAATACTCGTAAAGCGTCAGAACGGTATTTGTTTGACAGTGAGCTTATCAGTTCGCTGTTGCCGGAATATTCCATTGTTATTTTGTTCATTATTAGAGTGAGATTTTTTTCGATTTCATCATAAAAATCGGAAATATTCATTTTGCCTTGCACTAAAATACTCAACTGATTTTCTAGAACGTGTAACGGCCGTCTGTCTGAATAGGTTTGGTCGAGCCTGGCTATTATTGCATCGAAATTTAATGTAGTATTGAATGAAGATAGGATCAGGTCTGCTGATCCAACTATTTTATTTCGAATTATGGCAACCGCTTGGTAATATTTTTCGGTACCGGGGTATTTTCGAAAAAGGTGAACTGCTGTATTAGCAGCTTGTCGCCAACTTACATATCTAGCCTGTTCACCGGAAAATTCTGGAAGGGACTTTACTAAATCCAATGAGATAGGGCATATTAAACCTGTATTAGAGACGCGCACAGGTTCGTATGATACCACTGGAGGCGAATTTATTTGAACCTCATTAAGTTTGGCGGTTAAAGCGGATACTTCTGACTGAATGTTTTGATTATATATTTTATTTTCATTCATGATCTCTGTCATTCTCCGCATGATACTCGAACACGCAGCCTCTACTGCTGTTTGAACTGCTATTGCAATGTTCTCTGCCATAATTTTCTATTCTTTAATACCGATACTAACAGATAATTATCACTATTACTAACACAATTCACTCTTATTTAAATAACAAAAAAAGCACTTAGTTCACTAACGCTTAACAATATTAAATCCTTACAATAATATCCACATTATTTGATAAACTGCTCTCATCTCCAAGGGTTCCAGGGTTCGTTGTTCGATTCGTCGTATTTTGTTGATGATTACGTTGAATAATCCGGAACTAGACAAAACTCTGTTTACCTTTAACAAGGAATTTCGGAGTTCAACTTTACTATTTTATTTCACTTTTCCTAGTACTAGGAATTTTGGAAAGACCGGGAAGTTGGGCGCCATTTAATAATTTAAACACGACCTCTTCTCTTGGAGGCTAAACAACGAGTGAAGCTCCGTTTATTTAAAAATATTTTTCTACCTTACATCTAGCTACAATTACCTTAAGTGTAACTTAACCCTATGCGCTGCCCAGACGCTGCATCAGCATTACTTCCACGTTCGGTTCGGTTCGCACACCGGTGTTGCAGCATTCTGCTGACGCTATGTCGGTGCGCTACTGTGAGAACATTTAGTTCGCACAGCACCGAAAGTATTTGGGGCGCTCGTGTTAACTTATACTGCGCTTAAACCCGCATTTCCTGAACTACTATGAACGTTTTTGATCTTTAACCGACTTTTTAATGTGATTTTTACTAGTTTCTTCTTTTCATATAACTTTTTCTGCTCTTTTACCTACTTTTTTCATGGAAAATCTGATTATTTTCTCAATATTTTTATATTATATATATATATATATACATATACTGCGCTGAAACCCGCATTTCCTGAACTACTATGAACGTTTTTGATCTTTAACCGACTTATTCCTGTGATTTTTACTAGTTTCTTCTTTTCATATAACTTTTTCTGCTTTTTTACCTACTTTTTTCATGGAAAATCTGATTATTTTCTCAATATTTTTATATTAAATATATATATATATACTAGTGGTGGCCCGTGGCGTTGTGGGTACGTGCGTCGACCCCAACCTCGATGTCGTAGGTTCGATTCCAGCTTCGTGCGACGAAAATAATTTTCACGGCCCCACCTCTTTCGAGTCGCTGACAATGCTCAAAGAGTATTTCCTGTCTAGAGAAAGCTTCTCAAACACAGCCGTTCGGATTCGGCGTAAAACTGTAGGTCCGACTTTTTCCTGTGATTTTTACTAGTTTCTTCTTTTCATATAACTTTTTCTGCTCTTTTACCTACTTTTTTCATGGAAAATGTGATTATTTTCTCAATATTTTTATATTATATATATATATACATACTGCGCTGAGACCCGCATTTCCTGAACTACTATGAAAGTTTTTGATCTTTACCCGACTTTTCCCTGTGATTTTTACTAGTTTCTTCTTTTCATATAACATTTTCTGCTCTTTTACCTACTTTTTTCAAGGAAAATCTGATTATTTTCTCAATGTTTTTATATTATATATGTATATATATATATATATATATATATATATATATATATACTGCGCTAAACCCGCATTTCCTGAACTACTATGAAAGTTTTTGATCTTTAACCGACTTTTTCCGGTGATTTTTACTAGTTTCTTCTTTTCATATAACTTTTTTCTGCTCTTTTACCTACTTTTTTCATGGAAAATCTGATTATTTTCTCAATATTTTTATATTATACTGCTATTTTAATATATATACTGCGCTTAAACCCGCATTTCCTGAACTACTATGAAAGTTTTTGATCTTTAACCGACTTTTTCCTGTGATTTTTACTAGTTCCTTCTTTTCATATAACTTTTTCTGCTCTTTTACCTACTTTTTTCATGGAAAATGTGATTATTTTCTCAATATTTTTATATTATATATATATATATACATATACTGCGCTTAAGCCCGCATTTCCTGAACTACTATAAACGTTTTTGATCTTTAACCGACTTTTTAATGTGATTTTTACTAGTTTCTTCTTTTCATATAACTTTTTCTGCTCTTTTACCTACCTTTTTCATGGAAAATCTGATTATTTTCTCAATATTTTTATATTATATATATATATATACTGCGCTTAAACCTGCATTTCCTGAACTACTATGAAAGTTTTTGATCTTTAACCGACTTTTTCCTGTGATTTTTACTAGTTTCTTCTTTTCATACAACTTTTTCTGCTCTTTTACCTACTTTTTTCATGGAAAATCTGATTATTTTCTCAATATTTTTATATTATACTGCTATTTTTATATATATACTGCGCTTAAACCCGCATTTCCTGAACTACTATGAAAGTTTTTGATCTTTAACCGACTTTTTCCTGTGATTTTTACTAGTTCCTTCTTTTCATATAACTTTTTCTGCTCTTTTACCTACTTTTTTCATTGAAAATCTGATTATTTTCTCAATATTTTTATATTAAATATATATATATATACTGCGCTGAAACCCGCATTTCCTGAACTACTATGAAATTGTTTGATCTTTAACCGACTTTTTCCTGTGATTTTTACTAGTTTCTTCTTTTCATATAACTTTTTCTGCTCTTTTACCTACTTTTTTCATGGAAAATCTGATTATTTTCTCAATATTTTTATATTATACTGCTATTTTTATATATATACTGCGCTTAAACCCGCATTTCCTGAACTACTATGAACGTTTTTGATCTTTAACCGACTTTTTAATGTGATTTTTACTAGTTTCTTCTTTTCATATAACTTTTTCTGCTCTTTTACCTACTTTTTTCATGGAAAATCTGATTATTTTCTCAATATTTTTATATTATATATATATATACTGCGCTAAACACGCATTTCCTGAACAACTATGAAAGTTTTTCATCTTTAACCGACTTTTTCCTGTGATTTTTACTAGTTTCTTCTTTTCATATAACTTTTTTCTGCTCTTTTACCTACTTTTTTCATGGAAAATCTGATTATTTTCTCAATATTTTTATATTATACTGCTATTTTTATATATATACTGCGCTTAAACCCGCATTTCCTGAACTACTATGAAAGTTTTTGATCTTTAACCGACTTTTTCCTGTGATTTTTACTAGTTCCTTCTTTTCATATAACTCTTTCTGCTCTTTTACCTACTTTTTTCATGGAAAATCTGATTATTTTCTCAATATTTTTATATTATATATATATATACATACTGCGCTGAAACCCGCATTTCCTGAACTACTATGAAAGTTTTTGATCTTTACCCGACATTTTCCTGTGATTTTTACTAGTTTCTTCTTTTCATATAACATTTTCTGCTCTTTTACCTACTTTTTTCATGGAAAATCTGATTATTTTCTCAATGTTTTTATATTTTATATATAAATATATATATATATATATATATATATACTGCGCTAAACCCGCATTTCCTGAACTACTATGAAAGTTTTTGATCTTTAACCGACTTTTTCCGGTGATTTTTACTAGTTTCTTCTTTTCATATAACTTTTTCTGCTCTTTTACCTACTTTTTTCATGGAAAATCTGATTATTTTCTCAATATTTTTATATTATACTGCTATTTTTATATATATACTGCGCTTAAACCCGCATTTCCTGAACTACTATGAACGTTTTTGATCTTTAACCGACTTTTTCCTGTGATTTTTACTAGTTTCTTCTTTTCATATAACTTTTTCTGCTCTTTTACCTACTTTTTTCATGGAAAATCTGATTATTTTCTCAATATTTTTATATTAAATATATATATAAATACTGCGCTGAAACCCGCATTTCCTGAACTACTATGAAAGTTTTTGATCTTTAACCGACTTTTTCCTGTGATTTTTACTAGTTTCTTCTTTTCATATAACTTTTTCTGCTCTTTTACCTACTTTTTTCATGGAAAATCTGATTATTTTCTCAATATTTTTATATTAAATATATATATATATATACTGCGCTTAAACCCGCATCTCCTGAACTACTATGAACGTTTTTAATCTTTAACCGACTTTTTCCTGTGATTTTTACTAGTTTCTTCTTTTCATATAACTTTTTCTGCTCTTTTACCTTCTTTTTTCATGGAAAATCTGATTATTTTCTCAATATTTTTATATTATATATATATATACTGCGCTAAACCCGCATTTCCTGAACTACTATGAAAGTTTTTCATCTTTAACCGACTTTTTCCGGTGATTTTTACTAGTTTCTTCTTTTCATATAACTTTTTTCTGCTCTTTTACCTACTTTTTTCATGGAAAATCTGATTATTTTTCTCAATATTTTTTATATTAAATATATATATATATATACTGCGCTGAAACCCGCATTTCCTGAACTACTATGAAAGTTTTTGATCTTTAACCGACTTTTTCCTGTGATTTTTACTAGTTTCTTCTTTTCATATAACTTTTTCTGCTCTTTTACCTACTTTTTTTATGGAAAATCTGATTATTTTCTCAATATTTTTATATTATACTGCTATTTTTATATATATACTGCGCTTAAACCCGCATTTCCTGAACTACTATGAACGTTTTTGATCTTTACCCGACTTTTCCTTGTGGATTTTTACTAGTTTCTTCTTTTCATATAACATTTTCTGCTCTTTTACCTACTTTTTTCATGGCAAATCTGATTATTTTCTCAATGTTTTTATATACTGCGCTAAACCCGCATTTCCTGAACTACTATGAAAGTTTTTGATCTTTAACCGACTTTTTTCCGGTGATTTTTACTAGTTTCTTCTTTTCATATAACTTTTTCTGCTCTTTTACCTACTTTTTTCATGGAAAATCTGATTATTTTCTCAATATTTTTATATTATACTGCTATCTTTATATATATACTGCGCTTATTACCCGCATTTCCTGAACTACTATGAACGTTTTTGATCTTTAACCGACTTTTTCCTGTGATTCTTACTAGTTTCTTCTTTTCATATAACTTTTTCTGCTCTTTTACCTACTTTTTTCATGGAAAATCTGATTATTTTCTCAATATTTTTATATTAAATATATATATATATATATACTGCGCTGAAACCCGCATTTCCTGAACTACTATGAAAGTTTTTGATCTTTAACCGACTTTTTCCTGTGATTTTTACTAGTTTCTTCTTTTCATATAACTTTTTCTGCTCTTTTACCTACTTTTTTCATGGAAAAAGTGATTATTTTCTCAATATTTTTATATTATATATATATATATACATACTGCGCTGAAACCCGCATTTCCTGAACTACTATGAAAGTTTTTGATCTCTACCCGACTTTTTCCTGTTATTTTTACTAGTTTTCTTCTTTTCATATAACCTTTTCTGCTCTTTTACCTACTTTTTTCATGGAAAATCTGATTATTTTCTCAATGTTGTTATATTATATATATATATATATATATATATACTGCGCTAAACCCGCATTTCCTGAACTACTATGAAAGTTTTTCATCTTTAACCGACTTTTTCCTGTGATTTTTACTAGTTTCTTCTTTTCATATAACTTTTTCTGCTCTTTTACCTACTTTTTTCATGGAAAATCTGATTATTTTCTCAATTTTTTTATATTAAATATATATATATATACTGCGCTGAAACCCGCATTTCCTGAACTACTATGAAAGTTTTTGATCTTTAACCGACTTTTTCCTGTGATTTTTACTAGTTTCTTCTTTTCATATAACTTTTTCTGCTCTTTTACCTACTTTTTTCATGGAAAATCTGATTATTTTCTCTATATTTTATATTATACTGCTGTTTTTATATATATACTGCGCTTAAACCCGCATTTCCTGAACTACTATGAACGTTTTTGATCTTTAACCGACTTTTTAATGTGATTTTTACTAGTTTCTTCTTTTCATATAACTTTTTCTGCTCTTTTACCTACTTTTTTCATGGAAAATCTGATTATTTTCTCAATATTTTTATATTATATATATATATATATATATACATATACTGCGCGGAAACCCGCATTTCCTGAACTACTATGAACGTTTTTGATCCTTAACCGACTTATTCCTGTGATTTTTACTAGTTTCTTCTTTTCATATAACTTTTTCTGCTCTTTTACCTACTTTTTTCATGGAAAATCTGATTATTTTCTCAATATTTTTATATTAAATATATATATATATACTGCGCTGAAACCCGCATTTCCTGAACTACTATGAAAGTTTTTGATCTTTAACCGACTTTTTTCCTGTGATTTTTACTAGTTTCTTCTTTTCATATAACTTTTTCTGCTCTTTTACCTACTTTTTTCATGGAAAATCTGATTATTTTCTCAATATTTTTATATTATACTGCTATTTTTATATATATACTGCGCTTAAACCCGCATTTCCTGAACTACTATGAACGTTTTTGATCTTTACCCGACTTTTCCTTGTGATTTTTACTAGTTTCTTCTTTTCATATAACATTTTCTGCTCTTTTACCTACTTTTTTCATGGCAAATCTGATTATTTTCTCAATGTTTTTATATACTGCGCTTAAACCCGCATTTCCTGAACTACTATGAACGTTTTTGATCTTTAACCGACTTTTTCCTGTGATTCTTACTAGTTTCTTCTTTTCATATAACTTTTTCTGCTCTTTTACCTACTTTTTTCATGGAAAATCTGATTATTTTCTCAATATTTTTATATTAAATGTATATATATATATATACTGCGCTGAAACCCGCATTTCCTGAACTACTATGAAAGTTTTTGATCTTTAACCGACTTTTTCCTGTGATTTTTACTAGTTTCTTCTTTTCATACAACTTTTTCTGCTCTTTTTTCATGGAAAAAGTGATTATTTTCTCAATATTTTTATATTATATATATATATACATACTGCGCTGAAACCCGCATTTCCTGAACTACTATGAAAGTTTTTGATCTCTACCCGACTTTTTCCTGTTATTTTTACTAGGTTCTTCTTTTCATATAACATTTTCTGCTCTTTTACCTACTTTTTTCATGGAAAATCTGATTATTTTCTCAATGTTTTTATATTATATATATATATATATATATATATATATATAATATATATATATATATATATATACTGCGCTAAACCCGCATTTCCTGAACTACTATGAAAGTTTTTCATCTTTAACCGACTTTTTCCGGTGATTTTTACTAGTTTCTTCTTTTCATATAACTTTTTCTGCTCTTTTACCTACTTTTTTCATGGAAAATCTGATTATTTTCTCAATATTTTTATATTAAATATATATATATATACTGCGCTGAAACCCGCATTTCCTGAACTACTATGAAAGTTTTTGATCTTTAACCGACTTTTTCCTGTGATTTTTACTAGTTTCTTCTTTTCATATAACTTTTTCTGCTCTTTTACCTACTTTTTTCATGGAAAATCTGATTATTTTCTCAATATTTTTATATTATACTGCTGTTTTTATATATATACTGCGCTTAAACCCGCATTTCCTGAACTACTATGAACGTTTTTTGATCTTTAACCGACTTTTTAATGTGATTTTTACTAGTTTCTTCTTTTCATATAACTTTTTCTCCTCATTTACCTACTTTTTTCATGGAAAATCAGATAATTTTCTCAATATTTTTATATTATATATATATATATATATACATATACTGCGTGGAAACCCGCATTTCCTGAACTACTATGAACGTTTTTGATCCTTAACCGACTTATTCCTGTGATTTTTACTAGTTTCTTCTTTTCATATAACTTTTTCTGCTCTTTTACCTACTTTTTTCATTGGAAAATCTGATTATTTTCTCAATATTTTTATATTAAATATATATATATATATATACTGCGCCTAAACCCGCATTTCCTGAACTACTATGAACGTTTTTTGATCTTTAACCGACTTTTTCCTGTGATTTTTACTAGTTTCTTCTTTTCATATAACTTTTCTGCTCTTTTACCTTCTTTTTTCATGGAAAATCTGATTATTTTCTCAATATTTTTATATTATATATATATACTGCGCTAAGCCCGCATTTCCTGAACTACTATGAAAGTTTTTCATCTTTAACCGACTTTTTCCTGTGATTTTTACTAGTTTCTTCTTTTCATATAACTTTTTTCTGCTCTTTTACCTACTTTTTTCATGGAAAATCTGATTATTTTCTCAATATTTTTATATTATATATATGTATACTGCGCTAAGCCCGCATTTCCTGAACAACTATGAAAGTTTTTCATCTTTAACCGACTTTTTCCTTTGATTTTTACTAGTTTCTTCTTTTCATATAACTATTTTCTGCTCTTTTACCTACTTTTTTCATGGAAAATCTGATTATTTTCTCAATATTTTTTATATTATACTGCTATTTTTATATATATACTGCGCTTAAACTCGCATTTCCTGAACTACTATGAAAGTTTTTGATCTTTAACCGACTTTTTCCTGTGATTTTTACTAGTTTCTTCTTTTCATATAACTTTTTCTGCTCTTTTACCTACTTTTTTCATGGAAAAAGTGATTATTTTCTCAATATTTTATATTATATATATATATATACATACTGCGCTGAAACCCGCATTTCCTGAACTACTATTAAAGGTTTTTGATCTTTACCCGACTTTTTCCTGTGATTTTTACTAGTTTCTTCTTTTCATATAACATTTTCTGCTCTTTTACCTACTTTTTTCATGGAAAATCTGATTATTTTCTCAATGTTTTTATATTATATATATATATATATATATACTGCGCTAAACCCGCATTTCCTGAACTACTATGAAAGTTTTTGATCTTTAACCGACTTTTTCCGGTGATTTTTACTAGTTTCTTCTTTTCATATAACTTTTTCTGCTCTTTTACCTACTTTTTTCATGGAAAATCTGATTATTTTCTCAATATTTTTATATTATATATATATATATATATATATACTGCGCTAAACTCGCATTTCCTGAACTACTATGAAAGTTTTTGATCTTTAACCGACTTTTTCCTGTGATTTTTACTAGTTTCTTCTTTTCATATAACTTTTTCTGCTCTTTTACCTACTTTTTTCACGGAAAATGTGATTATTTTCTCAATATTTTTATATTATATATATATATACATACTGCGCTGAGACCCGCATTTCCTGAACTACTATGAAAGTTTTTGATCTTTAACCGACTTTTTTCCGGTGATTTTTACTAGTTTCTTCTTTTCATATAACTTTTTCTGCTCTTTTACCTACTTTTTTCATGGAAAATCTGATTATTTTCTCAATATTTTTATATTATACTGCTATTTTTATATATATACTGCGCTTTAAACCCGCATTTCCTGAACTACTATGAACGTTTTTGATCTTTAACCGACTTTTTCCTGTGATTCTTACTAGTTTCTTCTTTTCATATAACTTTTTCTGCTCTTTTACCTACTTTTTTTCATGGAAAATCTGATTATTTTCTCAATATTTTTATATTAAATATATATATATATATACTGCGCTGAAACCCGCATTTCCTGAACTACTATGAAAGTTTTTGATCTTTAACCGACTTTTTCCTGTGATTTTTACTAGTTTCTTCTTTTCATATAACTTTTTCTGCTCTTTTACCTACTTTTTTCATGGAAAAAGTGATTATTTTCTCAATATTTTTATACTATATATATATATATATACATACTGCGCTGAAACCCGCATTTCCTGAACTACTATGAAAGTTTTTGATCTCTACCCGACTTTTTCCTGTGATTTTTACTAGTTTCTTCTTTTCATATAACATTTTCTGCTCTTTTACCTACTTTTTTCATGGAAAGTCTGATTATTTTCTCAATGTTTTTATATTATATATATATATATATATATATATATATATATATATATATATACTGCGCTAAACCCGCATTTCCTGAACTACTATGAAAGTTTTTGATCTTTAACCGACTTTTTCCGGTGATTTATACTAGTTTCTTCTTTTCATATAACTTTTTCTGCTCTTTTACCTACTTTTTTCATGGAAAATCTGATTATTTTCTCAATATTTTTATATTATACTGCTATTTTTATATATATACTGCGCTTAAACCCGCATTTCCTGAACTACTATGAACGTTTTTTAACTTTAACTGACTTTTTAATGTGATTTTTACTAGTTTCTTCTTTTCATATAACTTTTTCTGCTCTTTTACCTACTTTTTTCATGGAAAATCAGATTATTTTCTCAATATTTTTATATTATATATATATATATATACATATACTGCGCTGAAACCCGCATTTCCTGAACTACTATGAACGTTTTTGATCTTTAACCGACTTATTCCTGTGATTTTTACTAGTTTCTTCTTTTCATATAACTTTTTCTGCTCTTTTACCTACTTTTTTCATGGAAAATCTGATTATTTTCTCAATATTTTTATATTAAATATATATATATATACTGCGCTTAAACCCGCATCTCCTGAACTACTATGAACGTTTTTGATCTTTAACCGACTTTTTCCTGTGATTTTTACTAGTTTCTTCTTTTCATATAACTTTTTCTGCTCTTTTACCTTCTTTTTTCATGGAAAATCTGATTATTTTCTCAATATTTTTATATTATATTTATATATACTGCGCTAAACCCGCATTTCCTGAACTACTATGAAAGTTTTTCATCTTTAACCGACTTTTTCCGGTGATTTTTACTAGTTTCTTCTTTTCATATAACTTTTTCTGCTCTTTTACCTACTTTTTTCATAGAAAATCTGATTATTTTCTCAATATTTTTATATTAAATATATATATATACACTGCGCTGAAACCCGCATTTCCTGAACTACTATGAAAGTTTTTGATCTTTAACCGACTTTTTCCTGTGATTTTTACTAGTTTCTTCTTTTCATATAACTTTTTCTGCTCTTTTACCTACTTTTTTCATGGAAAATCTGATTATTTTCTCAATATTTTTATATTATATATATATATATATACATATACTGCGCTGAAACCCGCATTTCCTGAACTACTATGAACGTTTTTGATCTTTAACCGACTTTTTCCTGTGATTTTTACTAGTTTCTTCTTTTCATATAACTTTTTCTGCTCTTTTACCTACTTTTTTCATGGAAAATCTGATTATTTTCTCAATATTTTTATATTAAATATATATATATACTGCGCTTCAACCCGCATTTCCTGAACTACTATGAACGTTTTTGATCTTTAACCGACTTTTTCCTGTGATTTTTACTAGTTTCTTCTTTTCATATAACTTTTTCTGCTCTTTTACCTACTTTTTTCATGGAAAATCTGATTATTTTCTCAATATTTTTATATTATATATATATATATATACTGCGCTGAAACCCGCATTTACTGAACTATTATGAAAGTTTTTGATCTTTAACCGACTTTTTCCTGTGATTTTTACTGGTTTCTTCTTTTCATATAACTTTTTCTGCTCTTTTACCTACTTTTTTCATGGAAAATCTGATTATTTTCTCAATATTTTTATATTATATATATATATACATACTGCGCTGAAACCCGCTTTTCCTGAACTACTATGAACGTTTTTGATCTTTAACCGACTTTTTCCTGTGATTTTTACTAGTTTCTTCTTTTCATATAACTTTTTTCTGCTCTTTTACCTACTTTTTTCATGGAAAATCTGATTATTTTCTCAATATTTTTATATTATACTGCTATATTTATATATATACTGCGCTTAAACCCGCATTTCCTGAACTACTATGAAAGTTTTCTATCTTTAACCGACTTTTTCCTGTGATTCTTACTAGTTTCTTCTTTTCATATAACTTTTTCTGCTCTTTTACCTACTTTTTTCATGGAAAAAGTGATTATTTTCTCAATATTTTTATATTATATATATATATACATACTGCGCTGAAATCCGCATTTCCTGAACTACTATGAACGTTTTTGATCTTTAACCGACTTATTCCTGTGATTTTTACTAGTTTCTTCTTTTCATATAACTTTTTCTGCTCTTTTACCTTCTTTTTTCATGGAAAATCTGATTATTTTCTCAATATTTTTATATTATATTTATATATACTGCGCTAAACCCGCATTTCCTGAACTACTATGAAAGTTTTTCATCTTTAACCGACTTTTTCCGGTGATTTTTACTAGTTTCTTCTTTTCATATAACTTTTTCTGCTCTTTTACCTACTTTTTTCATAGAAAATCTGATTATTTTCTCAATATTTTTATATTAAATATATATATATACACTGCGCTGAAACCCGCATTTCCTGAACTACTATGAAAGTTTTTGATCTTTAACCGACTTTTTCCTGTGATTTTTACTAGTTTCTTCTTTTCATATAACTTTTTCTGCTCTTTTACCTACTTTTTTCATGGAAAATCTGATTATTTTCTCAATATTTTTATATTATATATATATATATATACATATACTGCGCTGAAACCCGCATTTCCTGAACTACTATGAACGTTTTTGATCTTTAACCGACTTTTTCCTGTGATTTTTACTAGTTTCTTCTTTTCATATAACTTTTTCTGCTCTTTTACCTACTTTTTTCATGGAAAATCTGATTATTTTCTCAATATTTTTATATTAAATATATATATATACTGCGCTTCAACCCGCATTTCCTGAACTACTATGAACGTTTTTGATCTTTAACCGACTTTTTCCTGTGATTTTTACTAGTTTCTTCTTTTCATATAACTTTTTCTGCTCTTTTACCTACTTTTTTCATGGAAAATCTGATTATTTTCTCAATATTTTTATATTATATATATATATATACATATACTGCGCTGAAACCCGCATTTCCTGAACTACTATGAACGTTTTTGATCTTTAACCGACTTTTTCCTGTGATTTTTACTAGTTTCTTCTTTTCATATAACTTTTTCTGCTCTTTTACCTACTTTTTTCATGGAAAATCTGATTATTTTCTCAATATTTTTATATTAAATATATATATATACTGCGCTTAAACCCGCATTTCCTGAACTACTATGAACGTTTTTGATCTTAAACCGACTTTTTCCTGTGATTTTTACTAGTTTCTTCTTTTCATATAACTTTTTCTGCTCTTTTACCTACTTTTTTCATGGAAAATCTGATTATTTTCTCAATATTTTTATATTATATATATATATACTGCGCTAAGCCCGCATTTCCTGAACTACTATGAAAGTTTTTCATCTTTAACCGACTTTTTCCTGTGATTTTTACTAGTTTCTTCTTTTCATATAACTTTTTTCTGCTCTTTTACCTACTTTTTTCATGGAAAATCTGATTATTTTCTCAATATTTTTATATTATACTGCTATTTTTATATATATACTGCGCTTAAACCCGCATTTCCTGAACTACTATGAAAGTTTTTGATCTTTAACCGACTTTTTCCTGTGATTTTTACTAGTTTCTTCTTTTCATATAACTTTTTCTGCTCTTTTACCTACTTTTTTCATGGAAAATGTGATTATTTTCTCAATATTTTTATATTATATATATATATACATACTGCGCTGAGACCCGCATTTCCTGAACTACTATGAAAGTTTTTGATCTTTACCCGACTTTTCCCTGTGATTTTTACTAGTTTCTTCTTTTCATATAACATTTTCTGCTCTTTTACCTACTTTTTTCATGGAAAATCTGATTATTTTCTCAATGTTTTTATATTATATATATATATATATATATATATATATATATATACTGCGCTAAACCCGCATTTCCTGAACTACTATGAAAGTTTTTTAACTTTAACATACTTTTTCCTGTGATTTTTACTAGTTTCTTCTTTTCATATAACTTTTTCTGCTCTTTTACCTACTTTTTTCATGGAAAAAGTGATTATTTTCTCAATATTTTTATATTATATATATATATACATACTGCGCTGAAATCCGCATTTCCTGAACTACTATGAACGTTTTTGATCTTTAACCGACTTATTCCTGTGATTTTTACTAGTTTCTTCTTTTCATATAACTTTTTCTGCTCTTTTACCTACTTTTTTCATGGAAAATCTGATTATTTTCTCAATATTTTTTATATATTATATATATATACTGCGCTAAACCCGCATTTCCTGAACTACTATGAAAGTTTTTGATCTTTAACCGACTTTTTCCGGTGATTTTTACTAGTTTCTTCTTTTCATATAACTTTTTCTGCTCTTTTACCTACTTTTTTCATAGAAAATCTGATTATTTTCTCAATATTTTTATATTAAATATATATATATACACTGCGCTGAAACCCGCATTTCCTGAACTACTATGAAAGTTTTTGATCTTTAACCGACTTTTTCCTGTGATTTTTACTAGTTTCTTCTTTTCATATAACTTTTTCTGCTCTTTTACCTACTTTTTTCATGGAAAATCTGATTATTTTCTCAATATTTTTATATTTTATATATATATATACATATACTGCGCTGAAACCCGCATTTCCTGAACTACTATGAAAGTTTTTGATCCTTAACCGACTTTTTCCTGTGATTTTTACTAGTTTCTTCTGTTCATATAACTTTTTCTGCTCTTTTACCTACTTTTTTCATGGAAAATCTGATTATTTTCTCAATATTTTTATATTGAATATATATATATACTGCGCTTAAACCCGCATTTCCTGAACTACTATGAACGTTTTTGATCTTTAACCGACTTTTTCCTGTGATTTTTACTAGTTTCTTCTTTTCATATAACTTTTTCTGCTCGTTCACCTACTTTTTTCATGGAAAATCTGATTATTTTCTCAATATTTTTATATTATATATATATATACTGCGCTAAGCCCGCATTTCCTGAACTACTATGAAAGTTTTTCATCTTTAACCGACTTTTTCCTGTGATTTTTACTAGTTTCTTCTTTTCATATAACTTTTTTCTGCTCTTTTACCTACTTTTTTCATGGAAAATCTGATTATTTTCTCAATATTTTTATATTATACTGCTATTTTTATATATATACTGCACTTAAACCCGCATTTCCTGAACTACTATGAAAGTTTTTGATCTTTAACCGAATTTTTCCTGTGATTTTTACTAGTTTCTTCTTTTCATATAACTTTTTCTGCTCTTTTACATACTTTTTTCATGGAAAATCTGATTATATTCTCAATATTTTTATATTATATATATATATACATATACTGCGCTGAAACCCGCATTTCCTGAACTACTATGAACGTTTTTGATCTTTAACCGACTTTTTCCTGTGATTTTTACTAGTTTCTTCTTTTCATATAACTTTTTCTGCTCTTTTACCTACTTTTTTCATGGAAAATCTGATTATTTTCTCAATATTTTTGTATTAAATATATATATATACTGCGCTTAAACCCGCATTTCCTGAACTACTATGAACGTTTTTGATCTTTAACCGACTTTTTCCTGTGATTTTTACTAGTTTCTTCTTTTCATATAACTTTTTCTGCTCTTTTACCTTCTTTTTTCATGGAAAATCTGATTATTTTCTCAATATTTTTATATTATATATATATATACTGCGCTAAGCCCGCATTTCCTGAACTACTATGAAAGTTTTTCATCTTTAACCGACTTTTTCCTGTGATTTTTACTAGTTTCTTCTTTTCATATAACTTTTTTCTGCTCTTTTACCTACTTTTTTCATGGAAAATCTGATTATTTTCTCAATATTTTTATATTATACTGCTATTTTTATATATATACTGCGCTTAAACCCGCATTTCCTGAACTACTATGAAAGTTTTTGATCTTTAACCGACTTTTTCCTGTGATTTTTACTAGTTTCTTCTTTTCATATAACTTTTTCTGCTCTTTTACCTACTTTTTTCATGGAAAATGTGATTATTTTCTCAATATTTTTATATTATATATATATATACATACTGCGCTGAGACCCGCATTTCCTGAACTACTATGAAAGTTTTTGATCTTTACCCGACTTTTCCCTGTGATTTTTACTAGTTTCTTCTTTTCATATAACTTTTTCTGCTCTTTTACCTACTTTTTTCATGGAAAATCTGATTATTTTCTCAATGTTTTTATATTATATATATATATATATATATATATATATATATATATATATACTGCGCTAAACCCGCATTTCCTGAACTACTATGAAAGTTTTTGATCTTTAACCGACTTTTTCCTGTGATTTTTACTAGTTTCTTCTTTTCATATAACTTTTTTCTGCTCTTTTACCTACTTTTTTCATGGAAAAAGTGATTATTTTCTCAATATTTTTATATTATATATATATATATACATACTGCGCTGAAACCCGCATTTCCTGAACTACTATGAAAGTTTTTGATCTTTACCCGACTTTTTCCTGTGATTTTTACTAGTTTCTTCTTTTCATATAACATTTTCTGCTCTTTTACCTACTTTTTTCATGGAAAATCTGATTATTTTCTCAATGTTTTTATATTATATATATATATATATATATATATACTGCGCTAAACCCGCATTTCCTGAACTACTATGAAAGTTTTTGATCTTTAACCGACTTTTTCCGGTGATTTTTACTAGTTTCTTCTTTTCATATAACTTTTTCTGCTCTTTTACCTACTTTTTTCATGGAAAATCTGATTATTTTCTCAATATTTTTATATTATACTGCTATTTTTATATATATACTGCGCTTAACCCCGCATTTCCTGAACTACTATGAACGTTTTTGATCTTTAACCGACTTTTTAATGTGATTTTTACTAGTTTCTTCTTTTCATATAACTTTTTCTGCTCTTTTACCTACTTTTTTCATGGAAAATCAGATTATTTTCTCTATATTTTTATATTATATATATATATATACACATACTGCGCTGAAACCCGCATTTCCTGAACTACTATGAACGTTTTTGATCTTTAACCGACTTATTCCTGTGATTTTTACTAGTTTCTTCTTTTCATATAACTTTTTCTGCTCTTTTACCTACTTTTTTCATGGAAAATCTGATTATTTTCTCAATATTTTTATATTAAATATATATATATATACTGCGCTTAAACCCGCATCTCCTGAACTACTATGAACGTTTTTGATCTTTAACCGACTTTTTCCTGTGATTTTTACTAGTTTCTTCTTTTCATATAACTTTTTCTGCTCTTTTACCTTCTTTTTTCATGGAAAATCTGATTATTTTCTCAATATTTTTATATTATATATATACACTGCGCTAAACCCGCATTTCCTGAACTACTATGAACGTTTTTCATCTTTACCGACTTTTTCCGGTGATTTTTACTAGTTTCTTCTTTTCATATAACTTTTTCTGCTCTTTTACCTACTTTTTTCATGGAAAATCTGATTATTTTCTCAATATTTTTATATGAAATATATATATATATACTGCGCTGAAACCCGCATTTCCTGAACTACTATGAAAGTTTTTGATCTTTAACCGACTTTTTCCTGTGATTTTTACTAGTTTCTTCTTTTCATATAACTTTTTCTGCTCTTTTACCTACTTTTTTCATGGAAAATCTGATTATTTTCTCAATATTTTTATATTATACTGCTATTTTTATATATATACTGCGCTTAAACCCGCATTTCCTGAACTACTATGAACGTTTTTGATCTTTAACCGACTTTTTTAATGTGATTTTAACTAGTTTCATCTTTTCATATAACTTTTTCTGCTTTTTTACCTACTTTTTTCATGGAAAATCTGATTATTTTCTCAATATTTTTATATTATATATATATATATACATATACTGCGCTGAAACCCGCATTTCCTGAACTACTATGAACGTTTTTGATCTTTAACCGACTTTTTCCTGTGATTTTTACTAGTTTCTTCTTTTCATATAACTTTTTCTGCTCTTTTACCTACTTTTTTCATGAAAATCTGATTATTTTCTCAATATTTTTATATTAAATATATATATATACTGCGCTTAAACCCGCATTTCCTGAACTACTATGAACGTTTTTGATCTTTAACCGACTTTTTCCTGTGATTTTTACTAGTTTCTTCTTTTCATATAACTTTTTCTGCTCTTTTACCTTCTTTTTTCATGGAAAATCTGATTATTTTCTCAATATTTTTATATTATATATATATATACTGCGCTAAGCCCGCATTTCCTGAACTACTATGAAAGTTTTTCATCTTTAACCGACTTTTTCCTGTGATTTTTACTAGTTTCTTCTTTTCATATAACTTTTTTCTGCTCTTTTACCTACTTTTTCATGGAAAATCTGATTTATTTTCTCAATATTTTTATATTATACTGCAATTTTTATATATATACTGCGCTTAAACCCGCATTTCCTGAACTACTATGAAAGTTTTTGATCTTTAACCGACTTTTTCCTGTGATTTTTACTAGTTTCTTCTTTTCATATAACTTTTTCTGCTCTTTTACCTACTTTTTTCATGGAAAATGTGATTATTTTCTCAATATTTTTTTATTATATATATATATATACATACTGCGCTGAAACCCGCATTTCCTGAACTACTATGAAAGTTTTTGATCTTTAACCGACTTTTTCCTGTGATTTTTACTAGTTTCTTCTTTTCATATAACATTTTCTGCTCTTTTACCTACTTTTTTCATGGAAAATCTGATTATTTTCTCAATATTTTTATATTATATATATATATATATATATAAATATATATATATATATATATATACTGCGCTAAACCCGCATTTCCTGAACTACTATGAAAGTTTTTTGATCTTTTAACCGACTTTTTTCCGGTGATTTTTACTAGTTTCTTCTATTCATATAAATTTTTCTGCTCTTTTACCTACTATTTTCATGGAAAATCTGATTATTTTCTCAATATTTTTATATTATACTGCTATATTATATCGCATTTCCTGAACTACTATGCACGTTTTTGATCTTTAACCGACTTTTTCCTGTGATTTTTACTAGTTTCTTCTTTTCATATAACTTTTTCTGCTCTTTTACCTACTTTTTTTCATGGAAAATCTGATTATTTTCTCATATTTTTATATTATATATATATATATACATACTGCGCTGAAACCCGCATTTCCTGAACTACTATGAAAGTTTTTGATCTTTACCCGACTTTTTCCTGTGATTTTTACTGAGTTTCTTCTTTTCAAATAACTTTTTCTGCTCTTTTACCTACTTTTTTCATGGAAAATCTGATTATTTTCTCAATGTTTTTATATTTTATATATATATATATATATACTGCGCTAAATGCGCATTTCCTGAACTACTATGAAAGTTTTTGATCTTTAACCGACTTTTTCCGGGATTTTTACTAGGTTCTTCCTTTGATATAACTTTTTCTGCTCTTTTACCTACTTTTTTCATGGAAAATCTGATTATTTTCTCAATATTTTTATATTATACTGCTATTTTTTATAAAGATACTGCGCTTAAACCCGCATTTCCTGAACTACTATGAAAGTTTTTGATCTTTAACCGACTTTTTCCTGTGATTTTTACTAGTTTCTTCTTTTCATATAACTTTTTCTGCTCTTTTACCTACTTTTTTCATGGAAAATCAGATTATTTTCTCAATATTATTTATATTATATGTATATATACATATACTGCGCTCAAACCCGCATTTTCCTGAACTACTATAAACGTTTTTGATCTTTAAACCGACTTATTCCTGTGATTTTTACTAGTTTCTTCTTTACATATAACTTATTCTGCTCTTTTACCTACTTTTTTCATGGAAAATCTGATTAATTTTCTCAATATTTTTATATTTATATATATATATATATATAGCTGCCGCTAAACCCGCATTTCCTGAACTACTATGAAAGTTTTTGATCTTTAACCGACTTTTTCCTGTGAATTTTATTACTAGTTTCTTCTTTTCATATAACTTTTTCTGCTCTTTTTACCTACTTTTTTCATGGAAAATCTGATTATTTTCTCAATATTTTTATATTATACTGCTATTTTTATATATATACTGCGCTGAAACCCGCATTTCCTGAACTACTAATAAAGTTTTTGATCTTTAACCGACTTTTCCTGTGATTTTTACTAGTTTCTTCTTTTCATATAACTTTTTCTGCTCTTTTACCTACTTTTTCATGGAAAATCTGATTATTTTCTCAATATTTTTATATCTATATATATAATATATATATATATACTGCGCTGAAACCCGCATTTTCATGAACTACTATGAACGTTTTTGATCTTTAACCGACTTTTTCCTGTGATTTTTACTAGTTTCTTCTTTTCATATAACTTTTTCTGCTCTTTTACCTACTTTTTTCATGGAAAATGTGATTATTTTCTCAATATTTTTATATTATACTGCTATTTTTATATATAGATACTGCGCTTAAACCCGCATTTCCTGAACT
>CAKAIZ010000124.1:0-27524 GCA_916610145.1 Eristalis arbustorum | reverse complement strand
TTTTATATAACTTTTTCTGCTCTTTTAACTACTTTTTTTATGGAAAATCTGATTATTTTCTCAATATTTTTATATTGTATATATATATATATACTGCGCTGAAACCCGCATTTCCTGAACTACTATGAAAGTTTTTGATCTTTAACCGACTTTTTTCTGTGATTTTTACTATTTTCTTCTTTCCATATAACTTTTTCTGCTCTTTTACCTACTTTTTTCATGGAAAATCTGATTATTTTCTCAATATTTTTATATTATACTGCTATTTTTATATATATACTGCGCTAAACCCGCATTTCCTGAACTACTATGAGCGATTTTGATCTTTAACCGACTTTTTCCTGTGATTTTTACTAGTTTCTTCTTTTCATATAACTTTTTCTGCTCTTTTACCTACTTTTTTCATGGAAAATCTGATTATTTTCTCAATATTTTTATATTATACTGCTATTTTTATATATATACTGCGCTAAACCCGCATTTCCTGAACTACTATGAGCGATTTTGATCTTTAACCGACTTTTTCCTGTGACTTTTACTAGTTTCTTCTTTTCATATAACTTTTTCTGCTCTTTTACCTACTTTTTTCATGGAAAATCTGATTATTTTCTCAATATTTTTATTTTATACTGCTATTTTTATATATATACTGCGCTTAAACCCGCATTTCCTGAACTACTATGAAAGTTTTTGATCTTTACCGACTTTTTCCTGTGATTTTTACTAGTTTCTTCTTTTCATATAACTTTTTCTGCTCTTTTACCTACTTTTTTTTGGAAAATCTGATTAGTTTCTCAATATTTTTATATTATATATATATATATATATATACTGCGCTAAGCCCGCATTTCCTGAACTACTATGAAAGTTTTTCATCTTTAACCAACTTTTTCCTGTGATTTTTACTAGTTTCTTCTTTTCATATAACTTTTTCTGCTCTTTTACCTACTTTTTTCTGCTCTAAACCCGCATTTTCTGAACTACTATGAACGTTTTTGATTTTAACCGACTTTTTTCCTGTGATTTTTACTAGTTTCTTCTTTTCATATAACTTTTTCTGCTCTTTTACCTACTTTTTTCATGGAAAATCTGATTATTTTCTCAATATTTTTATATTTTATATATATATATACTGCGCTGAAACCCGCATTTCCTGAACTACTATGAAAGTTTTTGATCTTTAACCGACTTTTTCCTGTGATTTTTACTAGTTTCTTCTTTTCATATAACTTTTTCTGCTCTTTTACCTACTTTTTTCATGGAAAATCTGATTATTTTCTCAATATTTTTATATTATATATATATATATATTATATATATATAACTTTTTCTGCTCTTTTAACTACTTTTTTCATGGAAAATCTGATTATTTTCTGAATATCTTATATTATATATATATATATATATATACTGCGCTGAAAACCGCATTTCCTGAACTACTATGAAAGTTTTTGATCTTTAACCGACTTTTTCCTGTGATTTTTACTAGTTTCTTCTTTTCATATAACTTTTTCTGCTCTTTTACCTACTTTTTTCATGGAAAATGTGATTATTTTCTCAATATTTTTATATTATACTGCTATTTTTATATATATACTGCGCTAAACCCGCATTTCCTGAACTACTATGAAAGTTTTTGATCTTTAACCGACTTTTTTCTGTTATTTTTACTAGTTTCTTCTTTTCATATAACTTTTTCTGCTCTTTTAACTACTTTTTTCATGGAAAATCTGATTATTTTCTCAATATTTTTATATTATATATATATATATATATATATATACTGCGCTGAAAACCGCATTTCCTGAACTACTATGAAAGTTTTTGATCTTTAACCGACTTTTTCCTGTGATTTTTACTAGTTTCTTCTTTTCATATAACTTTTTCTGCTCTTTTACCTACTTTTTTCATGGAAAATGTGATTATTTTCTCAATATTTTTATATTATACTGCTATTTTTATATATATAGTGGGCTTAAACCCGCATTTCCTGAACTACTATGAACGTTTTTGATCTTTAACCGACTTTTTCCTGTGATTTTTACTAGTTTCTTCTTTTCATATAACTTTTTCTGCTCTTTTACCTACTTTTTTCATGGAAAATCTGATTATTTTCTCAATATTTTTTATATTATACTGCTATTTTTATATATATACTGCGCTTAAACCCGCATTTCCTGAACTACTATGAACGTTTTTGATTTTAACCGACTTTTTTCCTGTGATTTTTACTAGTTTCTTCTTTTCATATAACTTTTTCTGCTCTTTTACCTACTTTTTTCATGGAAAATCTGATTATTTTCTCAATATTTTTATATTTATATATATATATATACTGCGCTGAAACCCGCATTTCCTGAACTACTATGAAAGTTTTTGATCTTTAACCGACTTTTTCCTGTGATTTTTACTAGTTTCTTCTTTTCATATAACTTTTTCTGCTCTTTTACCTACTTTTTTCATGGAAAATCTGATTATTTTCTCAATATTTTTATATTATATATATATATATATATATACTGCGCTGAAAACCGCATTTCCTGAACTACTATGAAAGTTTTTGATCTTTAACCGACTTTTTTCCTGTGATTTTTACTAGTTTCTTCTTTTCATATAACTTTTTCTGCTCTTTTACCTACTTTTTTCATGGAAAATCTGATTATTTTCTCAATATTTTTATATTTTATATATATATATACTGCGCTGAAACCCGCATTTCCTGAACTACTATGAAAGTTTTTTGATCTTTAACCGACTTTTTCCTGTGATTTTTACTAGTTTCTTCTTTTCATATAACTTTTTCTGCCCTTTTAGCTACTTTTTTCATGGAAAATCTGATTATTTTCTCAATATGTTTATATTTTACTGCTATTTTTATATATATACTGCGCTTAAACCCGCATTTCCTGAACTACTATGACCGTTTTTGATCTTTAACCGAATTTTTCCTGTGATTTTTACTAGTTTCTTCTTTTCATATAACTTTTTCTGCTCTTTTAGCTACTTTTTTCATGGAAAATCTGAATATTTTCTCAATATTTTTATATTTTACTGCTATTTTTATATATATACTGCGCTTAAACCCGCATTTCCTGAACTACTATGAACGTTTTTGATCCTTAACCGACTTTTTCCTGTGATTTTTACTAGTTTCTTCTTTTCATATAACTTTTTCTGCTTTTTTACCTACTTTTTTCATGGAAAATCTGATTATTTTCTCAATATTTTTATATTATATATATATATACTGCGCTAAACCCGCATTTCCTGAACTACTATGAAAGTTTTTGATCTTTAACCGACTTTTTCCTGTGATTTTTACTAGTTTCTTCTTTTCATATAACTTTTTCTGCTCTTTTACCTACTTTTTTCATGGAAAATCTGATTATTTTCTCAATATTTTTATATTAAATATATATATACATACTGCGCTGAAACCGCATTTCCTGAACTACTATGAAAGTTTTTGATCTTTAACCAACTTCTTCCTGTGATTTTTACTAGTTTCTTCTTTTCATATAACTTTTTCTGCTCTTTTACCTACTTTTTTTCGGAAAATCTGATTATTTTCTCAATATTTTTATATTATATATATATATACATACTGCGCTGAAACCCGCATTTCCTGAACTACTATGAAAGTTTTTGATCTTTAACCGACTTTTTTCTGTGATTTTTACTAGTTTCTTCTTTTCATATAACTTTTTCTGCTCTTTTACATACTTTTTTCATGGAAAATCTGATTATTTTCTCAATATTTTTATATTATACTGCTATTTTTATATATATACTGCGCTAAACCCGCATTTCCTGAACAACTATGAAAGTTTTTCATCTTTAACCAACTTTTTCCTGTGATTTTTACTAGTTTCTTCTTTTCATATAACTTTTTCTGCTCTTTTACCTACTTTTTTCATGGAAAATCTGATTATTTTCTCAATATTTTTATATTATATATATATATATATATACTGCGCTGAAACCCGCATTTCCTGAACTACTAAGAACGTTTTTGATCTTTAACCGACTTTTTCCTGTGATTTTTACTAGTTTCTTCTTTTCATATAACTTTTTCTGCTCTTTTACCTACTTTTTTCATGGAAAATCTGATTATTTTCTCAATATTTTTATATATATTTTTATATATTTATATATATATTTATATATATATATATATATATATATATATATATATACATACTGCGCTAAACCCGCATTTCCTGAACTACTATGAAAGTTTTTGATCCTTAACCGACTTTTTCCTGTGATTTTTACTAGTTTCTTCTTTTTATATAACTTTTTCTGCTCTTTTACCTACTTTTTTCATGGAAAATCTGATTATTTTCTCAATATTTTTATATTATATATATATATATACATACTGCGCTGAAACCCGCATTTCCTGAACTACTATGAAAGTTTTTGATCTTTAACCGACTTTTTCCTGTGATTTTTACTAGTTTCTTCTTTTCATATAACTTTTTCTGCTCTTTTACCTACTTTTTCATGGAAAATCTGATTATTTTCTCAATATTTTTATACTATATATATATATATATATATACTGCGCTGAAACCCGCATTTCCTGAACTACTATGAAAGTTTTTGATCTTTAACCAACTTTTTCCTGTGATTTTTACTAGTTTCTTCTTTTCATATAACTTTTTCTGCTCTTTTACCTACTTTTTTCATGGAAAATCTGATTATTTTCTCAATATTTTTATATTATACTGCTATTTTTATATATATACTGCGCTTAAACCCCCATTTCCTGAACTACTATGAACGTTTTTGATCTTTAACCGACTTTTTCCTGCGATTTTTACTAGTTTCTTCTTTTCATATAACTTTTTCTGCTCTTTTACCTACTTTTTTCATGGAAAATCTGATTATTTTCTCAATATTTTTATATTATATATATATACATACTGCGCTGAAACCCGCATTTCCTGAACTACTATGAAAGTTTTTGATCTTTAACCGACTTTTTCCTGTGATTTTTACTAGTTTCTTATTTTCATATAACTTTTTCTGCTCTTTTACCTACTTTTTTCATGGAAAATCTGATTATTTTCTCAATATTTTTATATTATATATATATATACATACTGCGCTGAAACCCGCATTTCCTGAACTACTATGAAAGTTTTTGATCTTTAATCGACTTTTTCCTGTGATTTTTACTAGTTTCTTCTTTTCATATAACTTTTTCTGCTTTTTTACCTACTTTTTTCATGGAAAATCTGATTATTTTCTCAATAGTTTTATATTATATATATATATATATATACTGCGCTGAAACCCGCATTTCCTGAACTACTATGAAAGTTTTTGATCTTTAACCGACTTTTTCCTGTGATTTTTACTAGTTTCTTCTTTTCATAGAACTTTTTCTGCTCTTTTACCTACTTTTTTCATGGAAAATCTGATTATTTTCTCAATATTTTTATATTATATATATATATATATACTGCGCAGAAACCCGCATTTCCTGAACTACTATGAACGTTTTTGATCTTTAACCAACTTTTTCCTGTGATTTTTACTAGTTTCTTCTTTTCATATAACTTTTTCTGCTCTTTTACCTACTTTTTTCATGGAAAATCTGATTATTTTCTCAATATTTTTATATTATACTGCTATTTTTATATATATACTGCTCTAAACCCGCATTTCCTGAACTACTATGAAAGTTTTTCATCTTTAACCAACTTTTTCCTGTGATTTTTACTAGTTTCTTCTTTTCATACAACTTTTTCTGCTCTTTTACCTACTTTTTTCATGGAAAATCTAATTATTTTCTCAATATGTTTATATTATACTGCTATTTTTATATATATACTGCGCTTAAACCCGCATTTCCTGAACTACTATGATCGTTTTTGATCTTTAACCGACTTTTTCCTGTGATTTTTACTAGTTTCTTCTTTTCATAGAACTTTTTCTGCTCTTTTACCTACTTTTTTCATGGAAAATCTGATTATTTTCTCAATATTTTTATATTATATATATATATACTGCGCTTAACCCGCATTTCCTGAACTACTATGAAAGTTTTTCATCTTTAACCAACTTTTTCCTGTGATTTTTACTAGTTTCTTCTTTTCATATAACTTTTTCTGCTCTTTTACCTACTTTTTTCATGGAAAATCTGATTATTTTCTCGATATTTTTATATTATATATATATATACATACTGCGCTGAAACCCGCATTTCCTGAACTACTATGACCGTTTTTGATTTTTAACCGACTTTTTCCTGTGATTTTTACTAGTTTCTTCTTTTCATATAACTTTTTCTGCCCTTTTACCTACCTTTTTCATGGAAAATCTGATTATTTTCTCAATATTTTTATATTATATATATATATACATACTGCGCTGAAACCCGCATTTCCTGAACTACTATGAAAGTTTTTGATCTTTAACCGACTTTTTCCTGTGATTTTTACTAGTTTCTTCTTTTCATATAACTTTTTCTGCTCTTTTACCTACTTTTTTCATGGAAAATCTGATTATTTTCTCAATCAAATTTTCTGCGCTGAAACCCGCATTTCCTGAACTACTATGAAAGTTTTTGATCTTTAACCGACTTTTTCCTGTGATTTTTACTAGTTTCTTCTTTTCATATAACTTTTTCTGCTCTTTTACCTACTTTTTTCATGGAAAATCTGACTATTTTCTCAATATTTGTATATTATATATATATATATATATATACTGCGCTGAAACCCGCATTTCCTGAACTACTATGCAAGTTCTTGATCTTTAACCAACTTTTTCCTGTGATTTTTACTAGTTTCTTCCTTTCATATAACTTTTTCTGCTCTTTTACCTACTTTTTTCATGGAAAATCTGATTATTTTCTCAATATTTTTATATTATACTGCTATTTTTATATATATACTGCTCTAAACCCGCATTTCCTGAACTACTATGAAAGTTTTTCATCTTTAACCAACTTTTTCCTGTGATTTTTACTAGTTTCTTCTTTTCATACAACTTTTTCTGCTCTTTTACCTACTTTTTTCATGGAAAATCTGATTATTTTCTCAATATGTTTATATTATACTGCTATTTTTATATATATACTGCGCTTAAACCCCGCATTTCCTGAACTACTATGATCGTTTTTGATCTTTAACCGACTTTTTCCTGTGATTTTTATTAGTTTCTTCTTTTCATATAACTTTTTCTGCTCTTTTACCTACTTTTTTCATAGAAAATCTGATTATTTTCTCAATATTTTTATATTATATATATATACTGCGATGAAACCCGCATTTCCTGAACTACTATGAAAGTTTTTGATCTTTAACCGACTTTTTCCTGTGATTTTTACTAGTTTCCTCTTTTCATATAACTTTTTCTGCTCTTTTACCTACTTTTTTCATGGAAAATCTGATTATTTTCTCAATATTTTTATATTATACTGCTATTTTTATATATATACTGCGCTTAAACCCGCATTTCCTGAACTACTATGAAAGTTTTTGATCTTTAATCGACTTTTTCCTGTGATTTTTACTAGTTTCTTCTTTTCATATAACTTTTTCTGCTCTTTTACCTACTTTTTTCATGGAAAATCTGATTATTTTCTCAATAGTTTTATATTATATATATATATATACTGCGCTGAAACCCGCATTTCCTGAACTACTATGAAAGTTTTTGATCTTTAACCGACTTTTTCCTGTGATTTTTACTAGTTTCTTCTTTTCATAGAACTTTTTCTGCTCTTTTACCTACTTTTTTCATGGAAAATCTGATTATTTTCTCAATATTTTTATATTATATATATATATATATATATACTGCGCAGAAACCCGCATTTCCTGAACTACTATGAACGTTTTTGATCTTTAACCAACTTTTTCCTGTGATTTTTACTAGTTTCTTCTTTTCATATAACTTTTTCTGCTCTTTTACCTACTTTTTTGATAGAAAATCTGATTATTTTCTCAATATTTTTATATTATATATATATATACTGCGATGAAACCCGCATTTCCTGAACTACTATGAAAGTTTTTGATCTTTAACCGACTTTTTCCTGTGATTTTTACTAGTTTCCTCTTTTCATATAACTTTTTCTGTTCTTTTACCTACTTTTTTCATGGAAAATCTGATTATTTTCTCAATATTTTTATATTATACTGCTATTTTTATATATATACTGCGCTTAAACCCGCATTTCCTGAACTACTATGAAAGTTTTTGATCTTTAATCGACTTTTTCCTGTGATTTTTACTAGTTTCTTCTTTTCATATAACTTTTTCTGCTTTTTTACCTACTTTTTTCATGGAAAATCTGATTATTTTCTCAATAGTTTTATATTATATATATATATATACTGCGCTGAAACCCGCATTTCCTGAACTACTATGAAAGTTTTTGATCTTTAACCGACTTTTTCCTGTGATTTTTACTAGTTTCTTCTTTTCATAGAACTTTTTCTGCTCTTTTACCTACTTTTTTCATGGAAAATCTGATTATTTTCTCAATATTTTTATATTATACTGCTATTTTTATATATATACTGCTCTAAACCCGCATTTCCTGAACTACTATGAAAGTTTTTCATCTTTAAAACCAACTTTTTCCCTGTGATTTTTACTAGTTTCTTCTTTTCATACAACTTTTTCTGCTCTTTTACCTACTTTTTTCATGGAAAATCTGATTATTTTCTCAATATGTTTATATTATTACTGCTATTTTTTATATATATACTGCGCTTAAACCCGCATTTCCTGAACTACTATGATCGTTTTTGATCTTTAACCGACTTTTTCCTGTGATTTTTACTAGTTTCTTCTTTTCATATAACTTTTTCTGCCCTTTTACCTACCTTTTTCATGGAAAATCTGATTATTTTCTCAATATTTTTATATTATATATATATATATATACTGCGCTTAACCCGCATTTCCTGAACTACTATGAAAGTTTTTCATCTTTAACCAACATTTTCCTGTGATTTTTACTAGTTTCTTCTTTTCATACAACTTTTTCTGCTCTTTTACCTACTTTTTTCATGGAAAATCTGATTATTTTCTCAATATTTTTATATTATACTGCTATTTTTATATATATACTGCTCTAAACCCGCATTTCCTGAACTACTATGAAAGTTTTTGATCTTTAATCGACTTTTTCCTGTGATTTTTACTAGTTTCTTCTTTTCATATCACTTTTTCTGCTTTTTTACCTACTTTTTTCATGGAAAATCTGATTATTTTCTCTATATTTTTATATTATATATATATATATACTGCGCTGAAACCCGCATTTCCTGAACTACTATGAAAGTTTTTGATCTTTAACCGACTTTTTTCCTGTGATTTTTACTAGTTTCTTCTTTTCATAGAACTTTTTTCTGCTCTTTTACCTACTTTTTCATGGAAAATCTGATTATTTTCTCAATTATTTTTATATTATATATATATATATATATACTGCGCAGAAACCGCATTTCCTGAACTACTATGAACGTTTTTGATCTTTAACCAACTTTTTCCTGTGATTTTTACTAGTTCTTCTTTTCATATAACTTTTTCTGCTCTTTTACCTACTTTTTTCATGGAAAATCTGATTATTTTCTCAATATTTTTATATTATAGACTGCTATTTTTATATATATAACTGCTCTAAACCCCGCATTTCCTGAACTACTATGAAAGTTTTTCATCTTTAACCAACTTTTTCCTGTGATTTTTACTAGTTTCTTCTTTTCATACAACTTTTCTGCTCTTTTTACCTACTTTTTTCATGGAAAATCTGATTATTTTCTCAATATGTTTATATTATACTGCTATTTTTATATATATACTGCGCTTAAACCCGCATTTCCTGAACTACTATGATCGTTTTTGATCTTTAACCGACTTTTTCCTGTGATTTTTACTAGTTTCTTCTTTTCATATAACTTTTTCTGCTCTTTTACCTACTTTTTCATGGAAAATCTGATTATTTTCTCAATATTTTACTATTATATATATATATACTGCGCTTAACCCGCATTTCCTGAACTACTATGAAAGTTTTTCATCTTTAACCAACTTTTTCCTGTGATTTTTACTAGTTTCTTCTTTTCATATAACTTTTTCTGCTCTTTTACCTACTTTTTTCATGGAAAATCTGATTATTTTCTCGATATTTTTATATTATATATATATATACATACTGCGCTGAAACCCGCATTTCCTGAACTACTATGACCGTTTTTGATTTTTAACCGACTTTTTCCTGTGATTTTTACATAGTTTCTTCTTTTCATATAACTTTTTCTGCCCTTTTACCTACCTTTTTCATGGAAAATCTGATTATTTTCTCATATTTTTATATTATATATATATATACATACTGCGCTGAAACCCGCATTTCCTGAACTACTATGAAAGTTTTGATCTTTAACCGACTTTTTCCTGTGATTTTTACTAGTTTCTTCTTTTCATATAACTTTTTCTGCTCTTTTACCTACTTTTTTCATGGAAAATCTGATTATTTTCTCATTTCCTGAACTACTATGAAAGTTTTTGATCTTTAACCGACTTTTTCCTGTGATTTTTACTAGTTTCTTCTTTTCATATAACTTTTTTCTGCTCTTTTCCCTACTTTTTTCATGGAAAATCTGATTATTTTCTCAATATTTGTATTATTATATATATATATATATATATACTGCGCTGAAACCCGCATTTCCTGAACTACTATGCAAGTTCTTGATCTTTAAACCAACTTTTTCCTGTGATTTTTACTAGTTTCTTCCTTTCATATAACTTTTTCTGCTCTTTTACCTACTTTTTTCATGGAAAATCTGATTATTTTCTCAATATTTTTATATTATACTGCTATTTTTATATATATACTGCTCTAAACCCGCATTTCCTGAACTACTATGAAAGTTTTTCATCTTTAACCAACTTTTTCCTGTGATTTTTACTAGTTTCTTCTTTTCATACAACTTTTTCTGCTCTTTTACCTACTTTTTTCATGGAAAATCTGATTATTTTCTCAATATGTTTATATTATACTGCTATTTTTATATATATATACTGCTTAAACCCGCATTTCCTGAACTACTATGATCGTTTTTGATCTTTAACCGACTTTTTCCTGTGATTTTTACTAGTTTCTTCTTTTCATATAACTTTTTCTGCTCTTTTACCTACTTTTTTCATAGAAAATCTGATTATTTTCTCAATATTTTTATATTATATATATATATACTGCGATGAAACCCGCATTTCCTGAACTACTATGCAAGTTCTTGATCTTTAACCAACTTTTTCCTGTGATTTTTACTAGTTTCTTCCTTTCATATAACTTTTTCTGCTCTTTTACCTACTTTTTTCATGGAAAATCTGATTATTTTCTCAATATTTTTATATTATACTGCTATTTTTATATATATACTGCTCTAAACCCGCATTTCCTGAACTACTATGAAAGTTTTTCATCTTTAACCAACTTTTTCCTGTGATTTTTACTAGTTTCTTCTTTTCATACAACTTTTTCTGCTCTTTTACCTACTTTTTTCATGGAAAATCTGATTATTTTCTCAATATGTTTATATTATACTGCTATTTTTATATATATACTGCTTAAAACCCGCATTTCCTGAACTACTATGATCGTTTTTGATCTTTAACCGACTTTTTCCTGTGATTTTTACTAGTTTCTTCTTTTCATATAACTTTTTCTGCTCTTTTACCTACTTTTTTCATGGAAAATCTGATTATTTTCTCAATATTTGTATATTATATATATATATATATATATATACTGCGCTGAAACCCGCATTTCCTGAACTACTATGCAAGTTCTTGATCTTTAACCAACTTTTTCCTGTGATTTTTTACTAGTTTCTTCCTTTCATATAACTTTTTCTGCTCTTTTTACCTACTTTTTTCATGGAAAATCTGATTATTTTCTCAATATTTTTATATTATACTGCTATTTTTATATATATACTGCTCTAAACCCGCATTTCCTGAACTACTATGAAAGTTTTTCATTTTAACCAACTTTTTCCTGTGATTTTTACTAGTTTCTTCTTTTCATACAACTTTTTCTGCTCTTTTACCTACTTTTTTCATGGAAAATCTGATTATTTTCTCAATATGTTTATATTATACTGCTATTTTTATATATATACTGCGCTTAAACCCGCATTTCCTGAACTACTATGATCGTTTTTGATCTTTAACCGACTTTTTCCTGTGATTTTTACTAGTTTCTTCTTTTCATATAACTTTTTTCTGCTCTTTTCCCTACTTTTTTCATGGAAAATCTGATTATTTTCTCAATATTTGTATATTATATATATATATATATATATACTGCGCTGAAACCCGCATTTCCTGAACTACTATGCAAGTTCTTGATCTTTAACCAACTTTTTCCTGTGATTTTTACTAGTTTCTTCCTTTCATATAACTTTTTCTGCTCTTTTACCTACTTTTTTCATGGAAAATCTGATTATTTTCTCAATATTTTTATATTATACTGCTATTTTTATATATATACTGCTCTAAACCCGCATTTCCTGAACTACTATGATCGTTTTTGATCTTTAACCGACTTTTTCCTGTGATTTTTACTAGTTTCTTCTTTTCATATAACTTTTTCTGCTCTTTTACCTATTTTTTTCATAGAAAATCTGATTATTTTCTCAATATTTTTATATTATATATATATATACTGCGATGAAACCCGCATTTCCTGAACTACTATGAAAGTTTTTGATCTTTAACCAACTTTTTCCTGTGATTTTTACTAGTTTCCTCTTTTCATATAACTTTTTCTGTTCTTTTACCTACTTTTTTCATGGAAAATCTGATTATTTTCTCAATATTTTTATACTATACTGCTATTTTTATATATATACTGCGCTTAAACCCGCATTTTCTGAACTACTATGAAAGTTTTTGATCTTTAATCGACTTTTTCCTGTGATTTTTACTAGTTTCTTCTTTTCATATAACTTTTTCTGCTTTTTTACCTACTTTTTTCATGGAAAATCTGATTATTTTCTCAATAGTTTTATATTATATATATATATATACTGCGCTGAAACCCGCATTTCCTGAACTACTATGAAAGTTTTTGATCTTTAACCGACTTTTTCCTGTGATTTTTACTAGTTTCTTCTTTTCATAGAACTTTTTCTGCTCTTTTACCTACTTTTTTCATGGAAAATCTAATTATTTTCTCAATATTTTTATATTATATATATATATATATATACTGCGCAGAAACCCGCATTTCCTGAACTACTATGAAAGTTTTTCATCTTTAACCAACTTTTTCCTGTGATTTTTACTAGTTTCTTCTTTTCATATAACTTTTTCTGCTCTTTTACCTACTTTTTTCATGGAAAATCTGATTATTTTCTCAATATTTGTATATTATATATATATATATATATATATATACTGCGCTGAAACCCGCATTTCCTGAACTACTATGCAAGTTCTTGATCTTTAACCAACTTTTTCCTGTGATTTTTACTAGTTTCTTCCTTTCATATAACTTTTTCTGCTCTTTTACCTACTTTTTTCATGGAAAATCTGATTATTTTCTCAATATTGTTATATTATATATATATATACTGCGATGAAACCCGCATTTCCTGAACTACTATGCAAGTTCTTGATCTTTAACCAACTTTTTCCTGTGATTTTTACTAGTTTCTTCCTTTCATATAACTTTTTCTGCTCTTTTACCTACTTTTTTCATGGAAAATCTGATTATTTTCTCAATATTTTTATATTATACTGCTATTTTTATATATATACTGCTTAAACCCGCATTTCCTGAACTACTATGATCGTTTTTGATCTTTAACCGACTTTTTCCTGTGATTTTTACTAGTTTCTTCTTTTCATATAACTTTTTCTGCTCTTTTACCTACTTTTTTCATGGAAAATCTGATTATTTTCTCAATATTTGTATATTATATATATATATATATATATACTGCGCTGAAACCCGCATTTCCTGAACTACTATGCAAGTTCTTGATCTTTAACCAACTTTTTCCTGTGATTTTTACTAGTTTCTTCCTTTCATATAACTTTTTCTGCTCTTTTACCTACTTTTTTCATGGAAAATCTGATTATTTTCTCAATATTTTTATATTATACTGCTATTTTTATATATATACTGCTCTAAACCCGCATTTCCTGAACTACTATGAAAGTTTTTCATTTTAACCAACTTTTTCCTGTGATTTTTACTAGTTTCTTCTTTTCATACAACTTTTTCTGCTCTTTTACCTACTTTTTTCATGGAAAATCTGATTATTTTCTCAATATGTTTATATTATACTGCTATTTTTATATATATACTGCTTAAACCCGCATTTCCTGAACTACTATGATCGTTTTTGATCTTTAACCGACTTTTTCCTGTGATTTTTACTAGTTTCTTCTTTTCATATAACTTTTTCTGCTCTTTTACCTACTTTTTTCATAGAAAATCTGATTATTTTCTCAATATTTTTATATTATATATATATATACTGCGATGAAACCCGCATTTCCTGAACTACTATGAAAGTTTTTGATCTTTAACCAACTTTTTCCTGTGATTTTTACTAGTTTCCTCTTTTCATATAACTTTTTCTGTTCTTTTACCTACTTTTTTCATGGAAAATCTGATTATTTTCTCAATATTTTTATATTATACTGCTATTTTTATATATATACTGCGCTTAAACCCGCATTTCCTGAACTACTATGAAAGTTTTTGATCTTTAATCGACTTTTTCCTGTGATTTTTACTAGTTTCTTCTTTTCATATAACTTTTTCTGCTTTTTTACCTACTTTTTTCATGGAAAATCTGATTATTTTCTCAATAGTTTTATATTATATATATATATATACTGCGCTGAAACCCGCATTTCCTGAACTACTATGAAAGTTTTTGATCTTTAACCGACTTTTTCCTGTGATTTTTACTAGTTTCTTCTTTTCATAGAACTTTTTCTGCTCTTTTACCTACTTTTTTCATGGAAAATCTAATTATTTTCTCAATATTTTTATATTATATATATATATATATATATACTGCGCAGAAACCCGCATTTCCTGAACTACTATGAAAGTTTTTCATCCTTAACCAACTTTTTCCTGTGATTTTTACTAGTTTCTTCTTTTCATATAACTTTTTCTGCTCTTTTACCTACTTTTTTCATGGAAAATCTGATTATTTTCTCGATATTTTTATATTATATATATATATACATACTGCGCTGAAACCCGCATTTCCTGAACTGCTATGACCGTTTTTGATTTTTAACCGACTTTTTCCTGTGATTTTTACTAGTTTCTTCTTTTCATATAACTTTTTCTGCCCTTTTACCTACCTTTTTCATGGAAAATCTGATTATTTTCTCAATATTTTTATATTATATATATATATATACATACTGCGCTGAAACCCGCATTTCCTGAACTACTATGAAAGTTTTTGATCTTTAACCGACTTTTTCCTGTGATTTTTACTAGTTTCTTCTTTTCATATAACTTTTTCTGCCCTTTTACCTACCTTTTTCATGGAAAATCTGATTATTTTCTCAATATGTTTATATTATACTGCTATTTTTATATATATACTGCGCTTAAACCCGCATTTCCTGAACTACTATGATCGTTTTTGATCTTTAACCGACTTTTTCCTGTGATTTTTACTAGTTTCTTCTTTTCATATAACTTTTTCTGCTCTTTTACCTACTTTTTTCATGGAAAATCTGATTATTTTCTCGATATTTTTATATTATATATATATATACATACTGCGCTGAAACCCGCATTTCCTGAACTACTATGACCGTTTTTGATTTTTAACCGACTTTTTCCTGTGATTTTTACTAGTTTCTTCTTTTCATATAACTTTTTCTGCCATTTTACCTACCTTTTTCATGGAAAATCTGATTATTTTCTCAATATTTTTATATTATATATATATATACATACTGCGCTGAAACCCGCATTTCCTGAACTACTATGAAAGTTTTTGATCTTTAACCGACTTTTTCCTGTGATTTTTACTAGTTTCTTCTTTTCATATAACTTTTTCTGCTCTTTTACCTACTTTTTTCATGGAAAATCTGATTATTTTCTCAATCAAATTTTCTGCGCTGAAACCCGCATTTCTTGAACTACTATGAAAGTTTTTGATCTTTAACCGACTTTTTCCTGTGATTTTTACTAGTTTCTTCTTTTCATATAACTTTTTCTGCTCTTTTACCTACTTTTTTCATGGAAAATCTGATTATTTTCTCAATATTTGTATATTATATATATATATATATATATATACTGCGCTGAAACCCGCATTTCCTGAACTACTATGCAAGTTCTTGATCTTTAACCAACTTTTTCCTGTGATTTTTACTAGTTTCTTCCTTTCATATAACTTTTTCTGCTCTTTTACCTACTTTTTTCATGGAAAATCTGATTATTTTCTCAATATTTTTATATTATACTGCTATTTTTATATATATACTGCTCTAAACCCGCATTTCCTGAACTACTATGAAAGTTTTTCATCTTTAACCAACTTTTTCCTGTGATTTTTACTAGTTTCTTCTTTTCATACAACTTTTTCTGCTCTTTTACCTACTTTTTTCATGGAAAATCTGATTATTTTCTCAATATGTTTATATTATACTGCTATTTTTATATATATACTGCTTAAACCCGCATTTCCTGAACTACTATGATCGTTTTTGATCTTTAACCGACTTTTTCCTGTGATTTTTACTAGTTTCTTCTTTTCATATAACTTTTTCTGCTCTTTTACCTACTTTTTTCATAGAAAATCTGATTATTTTCTCAATATTTTTATATTATATATATATATACTGCGATGAAACCCGCATTTCCTGAACTACTATGAAAGTTTTTGATCTTTAACCGACTTTTTCCTGTGATTTTTACTAGTTTCCTCTTTTCATATAACTTTTTCTGTTCTTTTACCTACTTTTTTCATGGAAAATCTGATTATTTTCTCAATATTTTTATATTATACTGCTATTTTTATATATATACTGCGCTTAAACCCGCATTTCCTGAACTACTATGAAAGTTTTTGATCTTTAACCAACTTTTTCGACTTTTTCCTGTGATTTTTACTAGTTTCTTCTTTTCATATAACTTTTTCTGCTTTTTTACCTACTTTTTTCATGGAAAATCTGATTATTTTCTCAATAGTTTTATATTATATATATATATATATATATATACTGCGCTGAAACCCGCATTTCCTGAACTACTATGAAAGTTTTTGACTTCACACGACTTTTTCCTGTGATTTTTACTAGTTTCTTCTTTTCATAGAACTTTTTCTGCTCTTTTACCTACTTTTTTCATGGAAAATCTGATTATTTTCTCAATATTTTTATATTATATATATATATATATACTGCGCTGAAACCCGCATTTCCTCAACTACTATGCACGTTCTTGATCTTTAACCAACTTTTTCCTGTGATTTTTACTAGTTTCTTCTTTTCATACAACTTTTTCTGCTCTTTTACCTACTTTTTTCATGGAAAATCTGATTATTTTCGAAATATGTTTATATTATACTGCTATTTTTATATATATACTGCGCTTAAACCCGCATTTCCTGAACTACTATGATCGTCTTTGATCTTAAACCGACTTTTTCCTGTGATTTTTACTAGTTTCTTCTTTTCATAGAACTTTTTCTGCTCTTTTACCTACTTTTTTCATGGAAAATCTGATTATTTTCTCAATATTTTTATATTATATATATATATATACTGCGCTTAACCCTCATTTCCTGAACTACTATGAAAGTTTTTCATCTTTAACCAACATTTTTCTGTGATTTTTACTAGTTTCTTATTTTCATATAACTTTTTCTGCTCTTTTACCTACTTTTTTCATGGAAAATCTGATTATTTTCTCGATATTTTTATATTATATATATATATACATACTGCGCTGAAACCCGCATTTCCTGAACTACTATGACCGTTTTTGATCTTTAACCGACTTTTTCCTGTGATTTTTACTAGTTTCTTCTTTTCATATAACTTTTTCTGCCTTTTTACCTACCTTTTTCATGGAAAATCTGATTATTTTCTCAATATTTTTATATTATATATATATATACATACTGCGCTGAAACCCGCATTTCCTGAACTACTATGAAAGTTTTTGATCTTTAACCGACTTTTTCCTGTGATTTTTACTAGTTTCTTCTTTTCATATAACTTTTTCTGCTCTTTTACCTACTTTTTTCATGGAAAATCTGATTATTTTCTCAATCAAATTTTCTGCGCTGAAACCCGCATTTCCTGAACTACTATGAAAGTTTTTGATCTTTAACCGACTTTTTCCTGTGATTTTTACTAGTTTCTTCTTTTCATATAACTTTTTCTGCTCTTTTACCTACTTTTTTCATGGAAAATCTGATTATTTTCTCAATATTTTTATATTATATATATATATATATATATATATATACTGCGCTGAAACCCGCATTTCCTGAACTACTATGCAAGTTCTTGATCTTTAACCAACTTTTTCCTGTGATTTTTACTAGTTTCTTCTTTTCATATAACTTTTTCTGCTCTTTTACCTACTTTTTTCATGGAAAATCTGATTATTTTCTCAATATTTTTATATTATACTGCTATTTTTATATATATACTGCTCTAAACCCGCATTTCCTGAACTACTACGAAAGTTTTTCATCTTTAACCAACTTTTTCCTGTGATTTTTACTAGTTTCTTCTTTTCATACAACTTTTTCTGCTCTTTTACCTACTTTTTTCATGGAAAATCTGATTATTTTCTCAATATGTTTATATTATACTGCTATTTTTATATATATACTGCGCTTAAACCCGCATTTCCTGAACTACTATGATCGTTTTTGATCTTTAACCGACTTTTTCCTGTGATTTTTACTAGTTTCTTCTTTTCATATAACTTTTTCTGCTCTTTTACCTACTTTTTTCATAGAAAATCTGATTATTTTCTCAATATTTTTATATTATATATATATATATATACTGCGCTAAACCCGCATTTCCTGAACTACTATGAAAGTTTTTGATCTTTAACCGACTTTTTCCTGTGATTTTTACTAGTTTCCTCTTTTCATATAACTTTTTCTGCTCTTTTACCTACTTTTTTCATGGAAAATCTGATTATTTTCTCAATATTTTTATATTATACTGCTATTTATATATATATACTGCGCTTAAACCCGCATTCCCTGAACTACTATGAACGTTTTTGATCTTTAACCGACTTTTTCCTGTGATTTTTACTAGTTTCTTCTTTTCATATAACTTTTTCTGCTCTTTTACCTACTTTTTTCATGGAAAATCTGATTATTTTCTCAATATTTTTATATTATATATATATATATACTGCGCTAAACCCGCATTTCCTGAACTACTATGAAAGTTTTTCATCTTTAACCAACTTTTTCCTGTGATTTTTACTAGTTTCTTCTTTTCATATAACTTTTTCTGCTCTCTTACCTACTTTTTTCATGGAAAATCTGATTATTTTCTCAATATTTTTATATTATACTGCCATTTTTATATATATACTGCGCTGAAACCCGCATTTCCTGAACTACTATGAAAGTTTTTGATCTTTAACCGACTTTTTCCTGTGATTTTTACTAGTTTCTTCTTTTCATATAACTTTTTCTGCTCTTTTACCTACTTCTTTCATGGAAAATCTGATTATTTTCTCAATATTTTTATATTATACTGCTATTTATATATATATACTGCGCTGAAACCCGCATTTCCTGAACTACTATGAAAGTTTTTGATCTTTAACCAACTTTTTCCTGTGATTTTTACTAGTTTCTTCTTTTCATATAACTTTTTCTGCTCCTTTACCTACTTTTTTCATGGAAAATCTGATTATTTTCTCAATATTTTTATATTATACTGCTATTTTTATATATATACTGCGCTTAAACCCGCATTTCCTGAACTACTATGAAAGTTTTTGATCTTTAACTGACTTTTTCCTGTGATTTTTACTAGTTTCTTCTTTTCATATAACTTTTTCTGCTCTTTTACCTACTTTTTTCATGGAAAATCTGATTATTTTCTCAATATTTTTATATAATATATATATATATATACATACTGCGCTGAAACCCGCATTTCCTGAACTACTATGAACGTTTTTGACCTTTAACCGACTTTTTCCTGTGATTTTTACTAGTTTCTTCTTTTCATAAAACTTTTTCTGCTCTTTTACCTACTTTTTTCATGGAAAATCTGATTATTTTCTCAATATTTTTATATTATATATATATATATATACTGCGCTAAGCCCGCATTTCCTGAACTACTATGAAAGTTTTTGATCTTTAACCGACTTTTTCCTGTGATTTTTACTAGTTTCTTCTTTTCATAAAACTTTTTCTGCTCTTTTACCTACTTTTTTCATGGAAAATCTGATTAATTTCTCAATATTTTTATATTTTACTGCCATTTTTATATATATACTGCGCTTAAACCCGCATTTCCTGAACTACTATGAACGTTTTTGATCTTTAACCGACTTTTTCCTGTGATTTTTACTAGTTTCTTCTTTTCATATAACTTTTTCTGCTCTTTTACCTACTTTTTCATGGAAAATCTGATTATTTTCTCAATATTTTTATATTATACTGCTATTTTTATATATATACTGCGCTTAAACCCGCATTTCCTGAACTACTATGAACGTTTTCGATCTTTAACCGACTTTTTCCTGTGATTTTTACTAGTTTCTGCTTTTCATATAACTTTTTCTGCTCTTTTACCTACTTTTTTCATGGAAAATCTGATTATTTTCTCAATATTTTTATATTATACTGCTATTTTTATATATATACTGCGCTTAAACCCGCATTTCCTGAACTACTATGAACGTTTTTGATCTTTAACCGACTTTTTCCTGTGATTTTTACTAGTTTCTTCTTTTCATATAACTTTTTCTGCTCTTTTACCTACTTTTTTCATGGAAAATCTGATTATTTTCTCAATATTTTTATATTATATATATATAATATATATACTGCGCTAAGCCCGCATTTCCTGAACTACTATGAAAGTTTTTGATCTTTAACCGACTTTTTCCTGTGATTTTTACTAGTTTCTTCTTTTCATATAACTTTTTCTGCTCTTTTACCTACTTTTTTCATGGAAAATCTGATTATTTTCTCAATATTTTTATATTATATACAGTAGAAATCGGTTATAACAATACCTGATATAACGATGAACCAGATATAACAATATATTTTCAAAGTCCCGGCAAAACTCCGTTTAACTCAAGGTAATTTGCAATCGGTTATAACGATACCGGATATAACAATGAAATCGGTTATAGCGATGAAAATTTACAATATTTTAGTCTAAACACTGTTTATAGCGATGGAAAAAAACGTGTTCTTACATGCCTACCGCCTGCTATTTTCATTCTGCTTAAATGTGTATCGATATTATGTATGCACGTATGCACATACTATACATATATGTATGTACATATAGACAATTATTGATAAATTTCGTGTAGCCACTGCAGTGACTGGTCTGTGAATATAATTTCATGGCATGCCTTGTTCGATTTTCATATTTCTGAAGAGTTCATAGTTTTAATTTTTCTTTGAAACAAGTTGAGTGTATAATTGTTAAGATGGTGACAATAAATAAGCGAAAATCATTTTCCATTGCCCAAAAATATTACATTATTTCAAGATTTGAAAGTGGCGTAAGAATTTCTGATTTGTGTAAAGAATTTGAAATATCTCAACCAACTGTGTCAACAATTTTAAAAAATAAACAAAAAATAAAAGAACAATTTGAGGTGAACTCTACTAAATTAAAAAAAGTGCGATGTGGAAAGTTTGTAGACATTGAAAATGCCTTATTAAATTGGTTTAAGGACAAGAGAAGTATGAACGTTCCCATAAGCGGGCCAATACTTCAGCAAAAGGCTAACGATTTCGGGAAGTTATTGGGTATAAAAGATTTCGTTTGTTCTATGAGTTGGATAAAAAGGTTTCGGGTACGTCATAATATCGTTTTCGGAAAAATAAGCGGGGAAGCTGCTGACGTGTCACAACTTGTTTGCGAAGATTGGTTGACCACAGTATTCCCCAAGCTTCGGGAGGGATTTAATGACGACGATATTTTTAACGCCGATGAAACTGGATTCTTTTATAAAATGACCCCCGACAAGACTTTTAAATTCAGGGGAGATAAATGCGTCGGTGGAAAAATGTCTAAGGAACGTTTGACAGTCTTAGTATCTGCTAGTATGACGGGAACAGAACAAAAAAAGCTTTTGGTTATTGGCAAATCTAAAACCCCACGCTGTTTCAAAAATGTTACAAGCCTTCCAGTTTTATATGAATATAATAAAAGAGCTTGGATGACGTCTATTATTTTCGAAAAAGTATTACGAGAATGGGACAGAGAGCTTTTAACACAAAAAAGGAAAATTTTACTTTTGGTTGATAATTGTGCGGCACATCCACACATCCAAGCCTTAAAAGCTATTAAACTCGCATTTCTGCCCCCGAATACCACATCTGTACTGCAACCTATGGATCAAGGTGTCATTAAATCACTGAAGACTCAGTTCAGGAAATTGCAGATTTTAGAAATCGTGAAACACGTTGAATCCAAACAGGGATTATAAAATTACAGTTCTTGATGCCTCTTAATGATAGCCAAGGCATGGGATGAAGTGTCAATGTGCACTATAAATAACTGTGCAACTAACTAACTATAAACATTGGACAACTCTCTTCGAAAAATATTTTACTCGGCTAAATGTACAATACAAACACAAATTAGTGATTTCTTTCCTCAAATATTATCTTAAGCATTAGAAGCGATTTTTTTTAATAAAATTTTCTTTTTTTTAATTTTATTTTCATTGTACCGGATATAACGATGAATCGGCTATAACGATGAAATTCTAAGGTCCCTTCGATATAACCGATTTCTTCGTTATAACCGATTTCTACTGTATATATATATATATATATACTGCGCTGAAACCCGCATTTCCTGAACTACTATGAAAGTTTTTGATCTTTAACCGACTTTTTCCTGTGATTTTACTAGTTTCTTCTTTTCATATAACTTTTTCTGCTCTTTTACCTACTTTTTTCATGGAAAATCTGATTATTTTCTCAATATTTTTATATTATACTGCTATTTTTATATATATACTGCGCTGAAACCCGCATTTCCTGAACTACTATGAACGTTTTTGATTTTTAACCGACTTTTTCCTGTGATTTTTACTAGTTTCTTCTTTTCATATAACTTTTTCTGCTCTTTTACCTTCTTTTTTCATAGAAAATCTGATTATTTTCTCAATATTTTTATATTATATATATATATACATACTGCGCTGAAACCCGCATTTCCTGAACTACTGTGAAAGTTTTTGATCTTTAACCGACTTTTTCCTGTGATTTTTACTAGATTCTTCTTTTCATATAACTTTTTCTGCTCTTTTACCTACTTTTTTCATGAAAATCTGATTATTTTCTCAATATTTTTATATTATATATATATATATACTGCGCTAAACCCGCATTTCCTGAACTACTATGAAAGTTTTTCATCTTTAACCAACTTTTTCCTGTGATTTTACTAGTTTCTTCTTTTCATATAACTTTTTCTGCTCTTTTATTTACTTTTTTCATGGAAAATCTGATTATTTTCTCAATATTTTTATATTATACTGCTATTTTTATATATATACTGCGCTGAAACCCGCATTTCCTGAACTACTATGAAAGTTTTTGATCTTTAACCGACTTTTCCTGTGATTTTTACTAGTTTCTTCTTTTCATATAACTTTTTCTGCTCTTTTACCTACTTCTTTCATGGAAAATCTGATTATTTTCTCAATATTTTTATATTATACTGCTATTTATATATATATACTGCGCTGAAACCCGCATTTCCTGAACTACTATGAAAGTTTTTGATCTTTAACCAACTTTTTCGACTTTTTCCTGTGATTTTTACTAGTTTCTTCTTTTCATATAACTTTTTCTGCTCATTTACCTACTTTTTTCATGGAAAATCTGATTATTTTCTCAATATTTTTATATTATATATATATATACATACTGCGCTGAAACCCGCATTTCCTGAACTACTATGAAAGTTTTTGATCTTTAATCGACTTTTTCCTGTGATTTTTACTAGTTTCTTCTTTCATATAACTTTTTCTGCTTTTTTACCTACTTTTTTCATGGAAAATCTGATTATTTTCTCAATAGTTTTATATTATATATATATATATATATATATACTGCGCTGAAACCCGCATTTCCTGAACTACTATGAAAGTTTTTGATCTTTAACCGACTTTTTCCTGTGATTTTTACTAGTTTCTTCTTTTCATAGAACTTTTTCTGCTCTTTTACCTACTTTTTTCATGGAAAATCTGATTATTTTCTCAATATTTTTATATTATATATATATATATATACTGCGCTGAAACCCGCATTTCCTCAACTACTATGCACGTTCTTGATCTTTAACCAACTTTTTCCTGTGATTTTTACTAGTTTCTTCCTTTCATATAACTTTTTCTGCTCTTTTACCTACTTTTTTCATGGAAAATCTGATTATTTTCTCAATATTTTTATATTATACTGCTATTTTTATATATATACTGCTCTAAACCCGCATTTCCTGAACTAATATGAAAGTTTTTCATCTTTAACCAACTTTTTCCTGTGATTTTTACTAGTTTCTTCTTTTCATACAACTTTTTCTGCTCTTTTACCTACTTTTTTCATGGAAAATCTGATTATTTTCGAAATATGTTTATATTATACTGCTATTTTTATATATATACTGCGCTTAAAACCGCATTTCCTGAACTACTATGATCGTTTTTGATCTTTAACCGACTTTTTCCTGTGATTTTTACTAGTTTCTTCTTTTCATAGAACTTTTTCTGCTCTTTTACCTACTTTTTTCATGGAAAATCTGATTATTTTCTCAATATTTTTATATTATATATATATATATACTGCGCTTAACCCTCATTTCCTGAACTACTATGAAAGTTTTTCATCTTTAACCAACATTTTCCTGTGATTTTTACTAGTTTCTTATTTTCATATAACTTTTTCTGCTCTTTTACCTACTTTTTTCATGGAAAATCTGATTATTTTCTCGATATTTTTATATTATATATATATATACATACTGCGCTGAAACCCGCATTTCCTGAACTACTATGACCGTTTTTGATCTTTAACCGACTTTTTCCTGTGATTTTTACTAGTTTCTTATTTTCATATAACTTTTTCTGCTCTTTTACCTACTTTTTTCATGGAAAATCTGATTATTTTCTCAATATTTTTATATTATATATATATATACATACTGCGCTGAAACCCGCATTTCCTGAACTACTATGAAAGTTTTTGATCTTTAACCGACTTTTTCCTGTGATTTTTACTAGTTTCTTCTTTTCATATAACTTTTTCTGCTCTTTTACCTACTTTTTTCATGGAAAATCTGATTATTTTCTCAATCAAATTTTCTGCGCTGAAACCCGCATTTCCTGAACTACTATGAAAGTTTTTGATCTTTAACCGACTTTTTCCTGTGATGTTTACTAGTTTCTTCTTTTCATATAACTTTTTCTGCTCTTTTACCTACTTTTTTCATGGAAAATCTGATTATTTTCTCAATATTTTTATATTATATATATATATATATATATACTGCGCTGAAACCCGCATTTCCTGAACTACTATGCAAGTTCTTGATCTTTAACCAACTTTTTCCTGTGATTTTTACTAGTTTCTTCCTTTCATATAACTTTTTCTGCTCTTTTACCTACTTTTTTCATGGAAAATCTGATTATTTTCTCAATATTTTTATATTATATATATATATACATACTGCGCTGAAACCCGCATTTCCTGAACTACTATGAAAGTTTTTGATCTTTAACCGACTTTTTCCTGTGATTTTTACTAGTTTCTTCTTTTCATATAACTTTTTCTGCTCTTTTACCTACTTTTTTCATGGAAAATCTGATTATTTTCTCAATCAAATTTTCTGCGCTGAAACCCGCATTTCCTGAACTACTATGAAAGTTTTTGATCTTTAACCGACTTTTTCCTGTGATGTTTACTAGTTTCTTCTTTTCATATAACTTTTTCTGCTCTTTTACCTACTTTTTTCATGGAAAATCTGATTATTTTCGAAATATGTTTATATTATACTGCTATTTTTATATATATACTGCGCTTAAACCCGCATTTCCTGAACTACTATGACCGTTTTTGATCTTTAACCGACTTTTTCCTGTGATTTTTACTAGTTTCTTCCTTTCATACAACTTTTTCTGCTCTTTTACCTACTTTTTTCATGGAAAATCTGATTATTTTCTCAATATGTTTATATTAACTGCTATTTTTATATATATACTGCGCTTAAACCCGCATTTCCTGAACTACTATGATCGTTTTTGATCTTTAACCGACTTTTTCCTGTGATTTTTACTAGTTTCTTCTTTTCATATAACTTTTTCTGCTCTTTTACCTACTTTTTTCATAGAAAATCTGATTATTTTCTCAATATTTTTATATTATATATATATATATATACTGCGATGAAACCCGCATTTCCTGAACTACTATGAAAGTTTTTGATCTTTAACCGACTTTTTCCTGTGATTTTTACTAGTTTCCTCTTTTCATATAACTTTTTCTGCTCTTTTACCTACTTTTTTCATGGAAAATCTGATTATTTTCTCAATATTTTTATATTATACTGCTATTTATATATATATACTGCGCTTAAACCCGCATTTCCTGAACTACTATGAACGTTTTCGATCTTTAACCGACTTTTTCCTGTGATTTTTACTAGTTTCTTCTTTTCATATAACTTTTTCTGCTCTTTTACCTACTTTTTTCATAGAAAATCTGATTATTTTCTCAATATTTTTATATTATATATATATATACTGCGCTAAACCCGCATTTCCTGAACTACTATGAAAGTTTTTCATCTTTAACCAACTTTTTCCTGTGATTTTTACTAGTTTCTTCTTTTCATATAACTTTTTCTGCTCTCTTACCTACTTTTTTCATGGAAAATCTGATTATTTTCTCAATATTTTTATATTATACTGCCATTTTTATATATATACTGCGCTGAAACCCGCATTTCCTGAACTACTATGAAAGTTTTTGATCTTTAACCGACTTTTTCTCAATATTTTTATATTATACTGCTATTTATATATATATACTGCGCTGAAACCCGCATTTCCTGAACTACTATGAAAGTTTTTGATCTTTAACCAACTTTTTCCTGTGATTTTTACTAGTTTCTTCTTTTTCATATAACTTTTTTCTGCTCCTTTACCTACTTTTTTCATGGAAAATCTGATTATTTTCTCAATATTTTTTTGTTATACTGCTATTTTTATATATATACTGCGCTTAAACCCGCAT
>CAKAIZ010000123.1:0-30950 GCA_916610145.1 Eristalis arbustorum | reverse complement strand
TGCCCTACTAATCACCGCCAACTTTTTCCATCCCAGAGTCTTAGAGTCAGTGGGTACATGCACGATAACATCTCCACGCGTGTGGGTTGGAAGATGAGCTATGGAAGATCAGCTATGAGCTATGGTGCCCTACTAATCACCGCCAACTTTTTCCATCCCAGAGTCTTAGAGTCAGTGGGTACATGCACGATAACATCTCCACGGCTGTGGGTTGGAAGATGAGCTATGGAAGATGAGCTATGAGCTATGGGTGCCCTACTAATTCACCAGCCAACTTTTTCCATCCCAGAGTCTTAGAGTCAATGGGTACATGCACGATAACATCTCCACGCGTGTGGGTTGGAAGATGAGCTATGGAAGATCAGCTTTGAGCTATGGTGCCCATACTAGTCACCGCCAACTTTTTCCATCCCAGAGTCTTAGAGTCAGTGGGTACATGCACGATAACATCTCCACGCGTGTGGGTTGGAAGATGGTGGGTTGGAAGATGAGCTATGGAAGATCAGCTATGAGCTATGGTGCCCTACTAATCACCGCCAACTTCTTCCATCCCAGAGTCTTAGAGTCAGTGGGTACATGCACGATAACATCTCCACGCGTGTGGGTTGGAAGATGAGCTATGGAAGATCAGCTATGGAGCTATGGTGCCCTACTAATCACCGCCAACTTTTTCCATCCCAGAGTCTTAGAGTCAATGGGTACATGCACGATAACATCTCCACGCGTGTGGGTTGGAAGATGAGCTATGGAAACCTTCAAAATTGCCCTACTAATCACCGCCAACTTTTCCATCCCAGAGTCTTAGAGTCAATGTGTACATGCACGATAACATCTCCACGCGTGTGGGTTGGAAGATGAGCTATGGAAACCTTCAAAATTGCCCTACTAATCACCGCCAACTTTTTCCATCCCAGAGTCTCAGAGTCAATGGGTACATGCACGATAACATCACCACCCGTGTGGGTTGGAAGATGAGCTATGGAAACCTTCAAATTGCCCTACTAATCACCGCCAACTTTTTCCATCCCAGAAGATGAGCTATGAGCTATGGTGCCCTACTAATCACCGCCAACTTTTTCCATCCCAGAGTCTCAGAGTCAATGGGTACATGCACGATAACATCTCCACGCGTGTGGGTTTGGAAGATGAGCTATGGAAGATGAGCTATGAGCTATGGTGCCCTACTTACTCAACGCCAACTTTTTTCCATCCCAGAGTCTCAGAGTCAATGGGTACATGCACGATAACATCTCCACGCGGTGGGGTTGGAAGATTGAGCTATGGAAGATGAGCTATGAGCTATGGTGCCCTACTAATCACCGCCAACTTTTTCCATCCCAGAGTCTTAGAGTCAGTGGGTACATGCACGATAACATCTCCACGCGTGTGGGTTGGAAGATGAGCTATGGAAGATGAGCTTATGAGCTATGGTGCCCTTCTAATCACCGCCAACTTTTTCCATCCCAGAGTCTTAGAGTCAATGGGTACATGCACGATAACATCTCCACGCGTGTGGGTTGGAAGATGAGCTATGGAAGATGAGCTATGAGCTATGGTGCCCTACTAATCACCGCCAACTTTTTCCATCCCAGAGTCTCAGAGTCAATGGGTACATGCACGATAACATCTCCACGCGTGTGGGTTGGAAAATGAGCTATGGAAGATGAGCTATGAGCTATGGTGCCCTACTAATCACCGCCAACTTTTTCCATCCCAGAGTCTCAGAGTCAATGGGTACATGCACGATAACATCTCCACGCGTGTGGGTTGGAAAATGAGCTATGGAAGATGAGCTTTGAGCTATGGTGCCCTACTAATCACCGCCAACTTTTGCCATCCCAGAGTCTCAGAGTCAATGGGTACATGCACGATAACATCACCACCCGTGTGGGTTGGAAGATGAGCTATGGAAACCTTAAAAATTGCCCTGCTGACCACCGCCAACTTTTTCCATCCCAGAGTCTTAGAGTCAGTGGGTACATGCACGATAACATCTCCACCCGTGTGGGTTGGAAGATGAGCTATGGAAACCTTCAAAATTGCCCTACTAATCACCGCCAACTTTTTCCATCCCAGAGTCTTAGAGTCAGTGGGTACATGCACGATAACATCTCCACGCGTGTGGGTTGGAAGATGAGCTATGGAAGATGAGCTATGAGCTATGGTGCCCTACTAATCACCGCCAACTTTTTCCATCCCAGAGTCTTAGAGTCAATGGGTACATGCACGATAACATCTCCACGCGTGTGGGTTGGAAGATGAGCTATGAGCTATGGTGCCCTACTAATCACCGCCAACTTTTGCCATCCCAGAGTCTCAGAGTCAATGGGTACATGCACGATAACATCACCACCCGTGTGGGTTGGAAGATGAGCTATGGAAGATGAGCTATGAGCTATGGTGCCCTACTAATCACCGCCAACTTTTTCCATCCCAGAGTCTTAGAGTCAATGGGTACATGCACGATAACATCTCCACGCGTGTGGGTTGGAAGATGAGCTATGGAAACCTTCAAAATTGCCCTACTAATCACCGCCAACTTTTTCCATCCCAGAGTCTCAGAGTCAATGGGTACATGCACGATAACATCTCCACGCGTGTGGGTTGGAAGATGAGCTATGGAAACCTTCAAAATTGCCCTACTAATCACCGCCAACTTTTTCCATCCCAGAGTCTTAGAGTCAATGGGTACATGCACGATAACATCTCCACGCGTGTGGGTTGGAAAATGAGCTATGGAAGATGAGCTATGAGCTATGGTGCCCTACTAATCACCGCCAACTTTTTCCATCCCAGAGTCTTAGAGTCAGTGGGTACATGCACGATAACATCACCACCCGTGTGGGTTGGAAAATGAGCTATGGAAGATGAGCTATGGTGCCCTACTAATCACCGCCAACTTTTGCCATCCCAGAGTCTCAGAGTCAATGGGTACATGCACGATAACATCACCACCCGTGTGGGTTGGAAGATGAGCTATGGAAACCTTAAAAATTGCCCTGCTGACCACCGCCAACTTTTTCCATCCCAGAGTCTCAGAGTCAATAGGTACATGCACGATAACATCTCCACGCGTGTGGGTTGGAAGATGAGCTATGGAAGATGAGCTATGAGCTATGGTGCCCTACTAATCACAGCCAACTTTTTCCATCCCAGAGTCTTAGAGTCAGTGGGTACATGCACGATAACATCTCCACGCGTGTGGGTTGGAAGATGAGCTATGGAAGATGAGCTATGGAAGATGAGCTTTGAGCTATGGTGCCCTACTAATCACCGCCAACTTTTTCCATCCCAGAGTCTTAGAGTCAATGGGTACATGCACGATAACATCTCCACGCGTGTGGGTTGGAAGATGAGCTATGGAAACCTTCAAAATTGCCCTACTAATCACCGCCAACTTTTTCCATCCCAGAGTCTCAGAGTCAATGGGTACATGCACGATAACATCTCCACGCGTGTGGGTTGGAAGATGAGCTATGGAAGATGAGCTATGAGCTATGGTGCCCTACTACTCAACGCCAACTTTTTCCATCCCAGAGTCTCAGAGTCAATGGGTACATGCACGATAACATCTCCACGCGTGTGGGTTGGAAGATGAGCTATGAGCTATGGTGCCCTACTAATCACCGCCAACTTTTTCCATCCCAGAGTCTTAGAGTCAGTGGGTACATGCACGATAACATCTTCACGCGTGTGGGTTGGAAGATGAGCTATGGAAGATGAGCTATGAGCTATGGTGCCCTACTACTCAACGCCAACTTTTTCCATCCCAGAGTCTCAGAGTCAGTGGCTACATGCACGATAACATTTCCACGCGTGTGGGTTGGAAGATGAGCTATGGAAAATGAGCTATGGAAGATGAGCTATGGAAGATGAGCTATGAGCTATGGTGCCCTACTAATCACCGCCAACTTTTGCCATCCCAGAGTCTCAGAGTCAATGGGTACATGCACGATAACATCACCACCCGTGTGGGTTGGAAGATGAGCTATGGAAGATGAGCTATGGAAGATGAGCTATGGAAGATGAGCTATGAGCTATGGTGCCCTACTAATCACCGCCAACTTTTTCCATCCCAGAGTCTTAGAGTCAATGGGTACATGCACGATAACATCTCCACGCGTGTGGGTTGGAAGATGAGCTATGGAAGATGAGCTATGGAAGATGAGGTATGAGCTATGGTGCCCTACTAATCACCGCCAACTTTTTCCATCCCAGAGTCTTAGAGTCAATGGGTACATGCACGATAACATCTCCACGCGTGTGGGTTGGAAGATGAGCTATGGAAACCTTCGAAATTGCCCTACTAATCACCGCCAACTTTTTCCATCCCAGAGTCTCAGAGTCAGTGGCTACATGCACGATAACATCTCCACGCGTGTGGGTTGGAAGATGAGCTATGGAAGATGAGCTATGAGCTATGGTGCCCTACTAATCACCGCCAAGTTTTTCCATCCCAGAGTCTTAGAGTCAGTGGGTACATGCACGATAACATCTCCACGCGTGTGGGTTGGAAGATGAGCTATGGAAGATGAGCTATGAGCTATGGTGCCCTACTAATCACCGCCAACTTTTTCCATCCCAGAGTCTTAGAGTCAATGGGTACATGCACGATAACATCTCCACACGTGGGGGTTGGAAAATTAGCTATGGAAACCTTAAAAATTGCCCTACTGACCACCGCCAACTTTTTCCATCCCAGAGTCTCAGAGTCAATGGGTACATGCACGATAACATCTCCACGCGTGTGGGTTGGAAAATGAGCTATGGAAGATGAGCTATGAGCTATGGTGCCCTACTAATCACCGCCAACTTTTTCCATCCCAGAGTCTTAGAGTCAGTGGGTACATGCACGATAACATCACCACCCGTGTGGGTTGGAAAATGAGCTATGGAAGATGAGCTTTGAGCTATGGTGCCCTACTAATCACCGCCAACTTTTGCCATCCCAGAGTCTCAGAGTCAATGGGTACATGCACGATAACATCACCACCCGTGTGGGTTGGAAGATGAGCTATGGAAACCTTAAAAATTGCCCTGCTGACCACCGCCAACTTTTTCCATCCCAGAGTCTTAGAGTCAATAGGTACATGCACGATAACATCTCCACGCGTGTGGGTTGGAAGATGAGCTATGGAAGATGAGCTATGAGCTATGGTGCCCTACTAATCACCGCCAACTTTTTCCATCCCAGAGTCTTAGAGTCAGTGGGTACATGCACGATAACATCTCCACGCGTGTGGGTTGGAAGATGAGCTATGGAAGATGAGCTATGGAAGATGAGCTATGAGCTATGGTGCCCTACTAATCACCGCCAACTTTTTCCATCCCAGAGTCTTAGAGTCAATGGGTACATGCAGGATAACATCTCCACGCGTGTGGGTTGGAAGATGAGCTATGGAAACCTTCGAAATTGCCCTACTAATCACCGCCAACTTTTTCCATCCCAGAGTCTCAGAGTCAGTGGCTACATGCACGATAACATCTCCACGCGTGTGGGTTGGAAGATGAGCTATGGAAGATGAGCTATGAGCTATGGTGCCCTACTAATCACCGCCAACTTTTGCCATCCCAGAGTCTCAGAGTCAATGGGTACATGCACGATAACATCACCACCCGTGTGGGTTGGAAGATGAGCTATGGAAGATGAGCTATGGAAGATGAGCTATGGAAGATGAGCTATGAGCTATGGTGCCCTACTAATCACCGCCAACTTTTTCCATCCCAGAGTCTTAGAGTCAATGGGTACATGCACGATAACATCTCCACGCGTGTGGGTTGGAAGATGAGCTATGGAAGATGAGCTATGAGCTATGGTGCCCTACTACTCAACGCCAACTTTTTCCATCCCAGAGTCTCAGAGTCAATGGGTACATGCACGATAACATCTCCACGCGTGTGGGTTGGAAGATGAGCTATGGAAACCTTCAAAATTGCCCTACTAATCACCGCCAACTTTTTCCATCCCAGAGTCTTAGAGTCAATGGGTACATGCACGATAACATCTCCACGCGTGTGGGTTGGAAGATGAGCTATGGAAACCTTCAAAATTGCCCTACTGACCACGGCCAACTTTTTCCATCCCAGAGTCTTAGAGTCAATAGGTACATGCACGATAACATCTCCACGCGTGTGGGTTGGAAAATGAGCTATGGAAGATGAGCTATGAGCTATGGTGCCCTACTAATCACCGCCAACTTTTGCCATCCCAGAGTCTCAGAGTCAATGGGTACATGCACGATAACATCACCACCCGTGTGGGTTGGAAGATGAGCTATGGAAGATGAGCTATGGAAGATGAGCTATGAGCTATGGTGCCCTACTTATCACCGCCAACTTTTTCCATCCCAGAGTCTTAGAGTCAATGGGTACATGCACGATAACATCTCCACGCGTGTGGGTTGGAAGATGAGCTATGGAAACCTTCAAAATTGCCCTACTAATCACCGCCAACTTTTTCCATCCCAGAGTCTTAGAGTCAGTGGGTACATGCACGATAACATCTCCACGCGTGTGGGTTGGAAGATGAGCTATGGAAGATGAGCTATGAGCTATGGTGCCCTACTAATCACCGCCAACTTTTTCCATCCCAGAGTCTTAGAGTCAATGCGTACATGCACGATAACTTCTCCACGCGTGTGGGTTGGAAGATGAGCTATGGAAGATCAGCTATGAGCTATGGTGCCCTACTAATCACCGCCAACTTTTTCCATCCCAGAGTCTTAGAGTCAATAGGTACATGCACGATAACATCTCCACGCGTGTGGGTTGGAAAATGAGCTATGGAAACCTTCAAAATTGCCCTACTAATCACCGCCAACTTTTTCCATCCCAGAGTCTCAGAGTCAATGGGTACATGCGCGATAACATCTCCACGCGTGTGGGTTGGAAGATGAGCTATGGAAGATGAGCTATGAGCTATGGTGCCCTACTAATCACCGCCAACTTTTTCCATCCCAGAGTCTTAGAGTCAATGGGTACATGCACGATAACATCACCACCCGTGTGGGTTGGAAGATGAGCTATGGAAACCTTAAAGATTGCCCTGCTGACCACCGCCAACTTTTTCCATCCCAGAGTCTTAGAGTCAGTGGCTACATGCACGATAACATCTCCACGCGTGTGGGTTGGAAGATGAGCTATGGAAGATGAGCTATGAGCTATGGTGCCCTACTAATCACCGCCAACCTTTTCCATCCCAGAGTCTTAGAGTCAATGGGTACATGCACGATAACATCTCCACGCGTGTGGGTTGGAAGATGAGCTATGGAAACCTTCAAAATTGCCCTACTAATCACCGCCAACTTTTTCCATCCCAGAGTCTTAGAGTCAATGGGTACATGCACGATAACATCTCCACGCGTGTGGGTTGGAAGATGAGCTATGGAAACCTTCAAAATTGCCCTACTAATCACCGCCAACTTTTTCCATCCCAGAGTCTCAGAGTCAATGGGTACATGCACGATAACATCTCCACGCGTGTAGGTTGGAAGATGAGCTATGAGCTATGGTGCCCTACTAATCACCGCCAACTTTTTCCATCCCAGAGTCTTAGAGTCAATGGGTACATGCACGATAACATCTCCACGCGTGTGGGTTGGAAGATGAGCTATGGAAACCTTCAAAATTGCCCTACTAATCACCGCCAACTTTTTCCATCCCAGAGTCTCAGAGTCAATGGGTACATGCACGATAACATCTCCACGCGTGTGGGTTGGAAAATGAGCTATGGAAGATGAGCTTTGAGATATGGTGCCCTACTAATCACCGCCAACTTTTGCCATCCCAGAGTCTCAGAGTCAATGGGTACATGCACGATAACATCTCCACGCGTGTGGGTTGGAAGATGAGCTATGGAAACCTTAAAAATTGCCCTGCTGACCACCGCCAACTTTTTCCATCCCAGAGTCTTAGAGTCAATAGGTACATGCACGATAACATCTCCACGCGTGTGGGTTGGAAGATGAGCTATGGAAGATGAGCTATGAGCTATGGTGCCCTACTAATCACCGCCAACTTTTTCCATCCCAGAGTCTCAGAGTCAATGGGTACATGCACGATAACATCTCCACGCGTGTGGGTTGGAAGATGAGCTATGGAAACCTTAAAAATTGCCCTGCTGACCACCGCCAACTTTTTCCATCCCAGAGTCTTAGAGTCAATGGGTACATGCACGATAATATCTCCACACGTGGGGGTTGGAAAATTAGCTATGGAAACCTTAAAAATTGCCCTACTGACCACCGCCAACTTTTTCCATCCCAGAGTCTCAGAGTCAATGGGTACATGCACGATAACATCTCCACGCGTGTGGGTTGGAAGATGAGCTATGGAGGATGAGCTATGAACTATGGTGCCCTACTAATCACCGCCAACTTTTTCCATCCCAGAGTCTTAGAGTCAGTGGGTACATGCACGATAACATCTCCACGCGTGTGGGTTGGAAGATGAGCTATGGAAGATGAGCTATGAGCTATGGTGCCCTACTAATCACCGCCAACTTTTTCCATCCCAGAGTCTTAGAGTCAATGGGTACATGCACGATAACATCACCACCCGTGTGGGTTGGAAGATGAGCTATGGAAACCTTAAAGATTGCCCTGCTGACCACCGCCAACTTTTTCCATCCCAGAGTCTTAGAGTCAGTGGGTACATGCACGATAACATCTCCACGCGTGTGGGTTGGAAGATGAGCTATGGAAGATGAGCTATGAGCTATGGTGCCCTACTAATCACCGCCAACTTTTTCCATCCCAGAGTCTTAGAGTCAATGGGTACATGCACGATAACATCTCCACGCGTGTGGGTTGGAAGATGAGCTATGGAAGATCAGCTATGAGCTATGGTGCCCTACTAATCACCGCCAACTTTTTCCATCCCAGAGTCTTAGAGTCAGTGGGTACATGCACGATAACATCTCCACGCGTGTGGGTTGGAAGATGAGCTATGGAAGATCAGCTATGAGCTATGGTGCCCTACTAATCACCGCCAACTTTTTCCATCCCAGAGTCTTAGAGTCAGTGGGTACATGCACGATAACATCTCCACGCGTGTGGGTTGGAAGATGAGCTATGGAAGATGAGCTATGAGCTATGGTGCCCTACTAATCACCGCCAACTTTTTCCATCCCAGAGTCTTAGAGTCAATGGGTACATGCACGATAACATCTCCACGCGTGTGGGTTGGAAGATGAGCTATGGAAGATCAGCTTTGAGCTATGGTGCCCTACTAATCACCGCCAACTTTTTCCATCCCAGAGTCTTAGAGTCAGTGGGTACATGCACGATAACATCTCCACGCGTGTGGGTTGGAAGATGAGCTATGGAAGATCAGCTATGAGCTATGGTGCCCTACTAATCACCGCCAACTTTTTCCATCCCAGAGTCTTAGAGTCAGTGGGTACATGCACGATAACATCTCCACGCGTGTGGGTTGGAAGATGAGCTATGGAAGATCAGCTATGAGCTATGGTGCCCTACTAATCACCGCCAACTTTTTCCATCCCAGAGTCTTAGAGTCAATGGGTACATGCACGATAACATCTCCACGCGTGTGGGTTGGAAGATGAGCTATGGAAACCTTCAAAATTGCCCTACTAATCACCGCCAACTTTTTCCATCCCAGAGTCTTAGAGTCAATGGGTACATGCACGATAACATCTCCACGCGTGTGGGTTGGAAGATGAGCTATGGAAACCTTCAAAATTGCCCTACTAATCACCGCCAACTTTTTCCATCCCAGAGTCTCAGAGTCAATGGGTACATGCACGATAACATCTCCACGCGTGTGGGTTGGAAGATGAGCTATGAGCTATGGTGCCCTACTAATCACCGCCAACTTTTTCCATCCCAGAGTCTTAGAGTCAATGGGTACATGCACAATAACATCTCCACGCGTGTGGGTTGGAAGATGAGCTATGGAAACCTTCAAAATTGCCCTACTAATCACCGCCAACTTTTTCCATCCCAGAGTCTCAGAGTCAATGGGTACATGCACGATAACATCTCCACGCGTGTGGGTTGGAAAATGAGCTATGGAAGATGAGCTTTGAGCTATGGTGCCCTACTAATCACCGCCAACTTTTGCCATCCCAGAGTCTCAGAGTCAATGGGTACATGCACGATAACATCTCCACGCGTGTGGGTTGGAAGATGAGCTATGGAAACCTTAAAAATTGCCCTGCTGACCACCGCCAACTTTTTCCATCCCAGAGTCTTAGAGTCAATAGGTACATGCACGATAACATCTCCACGCGTGTGGGTTGGAAGATGAGCTATGGAAGATGAGCTATGAGCTATGGTGCCCTACTAATCACCGCCAACTTTTTCCATCCCAGAGTCTCAGAGTCAATGGGTACATGCACGATAACATCTCCACGCGTGTGGGTTGGAAGATGAGCTATGGAAACCTTAAAAATTGCCCTGCTGACCACCGCCAACTTTTTCCATCCCAGAGTCTTAGAGTCAATGGGTACATGCACGATAATATCTCCACACGTGGGGGTTGGAAAATTAGCTATGGAAACCTTAAAAATTGCCCTACTGACCACCGCCAACTTTTTCCATCCCAGAGTCTCAGAGTCAATGGGTACATGCACGATAACATCTCCACGCGTGTGGGTTGGAAGATGAGCTATGGAGGATGAGCTATGAGCTATGGTGCCCTACTAATCACCGCCAACTTTTTCCATCCCAGAGTCTTAGAGTCAGTGGGTACATGCACGATAACATCTCCACGCGTGTGGGTTGGAAGATGAGCTATGGAAGATGAGCTATGAGCTATGGTGCCCTACTAATCACCGCCAACTTTTTCCATCCCAGAGTCTTAGAGTCAATGGGTACATGCACGATAACATCACCACCCGTGTGGGTTGGAAGATGAGCTATGGAAACCTTAAAGATTGCCCTGCTGACCACCGCCAACTTTTTCCATCCCAGAGTCTTAGAGTCAGTGGGTACATGCACGATAACATCTCCACGCGTGTGGGTTGGAAGATGAGCTATGGAAGATGAGCTATGAGCTATGGTGCCCTACTAATCACCGCCAACTTTTTCCATCCCAGAGTCTAAGAGTCAATGGGTACATGCACGATAACATCTCCACGCGTGTGGGTTGGAAGATGAGCTATGGAAGATCAGCTATGAGCTATGGTGCCCTACTAATCACCGCCAACTTTTTCCATCCCAGAGTCTTAGAGTCAGTGGGTACATGCACGATAACATCTCCACGCGTGTGGGTTGGAAGATGAGCTATGGAAGATCAGCTATGAGCTATGGTGCCCTACTAATCACCGCCAACTTTTTCCATCCCAGAGTCTTAGAGTCAGTGGGTACATGCACGATAACATCTCCACGCGTGTGGGTTGGAAGATGAGCTATGGAAGATGAGCTATGAGCTATGGTGCCCTACTAATCACCGCCAACTTTTGCCATCCCAGAGTCTCAGAGTCAATGGGTACATGCACGATAACATCTCCACGCGTGTGGGTTGGAAGATGAGCTATGGAAGATGAGCTATGGAAGATGAGCTATGAGCTATGGTGCCCTACTAATCACCGCCAACTTTTTCCATCCCATAGTCTTAGAGTCAATGGGTACATGCACGATAACATCTCCACGCGTGTGGGTTGGAAGATGAGCTATGGAAACCTTCAAAATTGCCCTACTGACCACGGCCAACTTTTTCCATCCGAGAGTCTTAGAGTCAATAGGTACATGCACGATAACATCTCCACGCGTGTGGGTTGGAAGATGAGCTATGGAAGATCAGCTATGAGCTATGGTGCCCTACTAATCACCGCCAACTTTTTCCATCCCAGAGTCTTAGAGTCAATAGGTACATGCACGATAACATCTCCACGCGTGTGGGTTGGAAAATGAGCTATGGAAAATGAGCTATGGAAAATGAGCTATGAGCTATGGTACCCTACTAATCACCGCCAACTTTTTCCATCCCAGAGTCTCAGAGTCAATGGGTACATGCACGATAACATCTCCACGCGTGTGGGTTGGAAGATGAGCTATGGAAACCTTAAAAATTGCCCTGCTGACCACCGCCAACTTTTTCCATCCCAGAGTCTTAGAGTCAATGGGTACATGCACGATAATATCTCCACGCGTGTGGGTTGGAAGATGAGCTATGGAAACCTTCAAAATTGCCCTACTAATCACCGCCAACTTTTTCCATCCCAGAGTCTTAGAGTCAATGGGTACATGCACGATAACATCTCCACGCGTGTGGGTTGGAAGATGAGCTATGGAAACCTTCAAAATTGCCCTACTAATCACCGCCAACTTTTTCCATCCCAGAGTCTTAGAGTCAATGGGTACATGCACGATAACATCTCCACGCGTGTGGGTTGGAAGATGAGCTATGGAAGATGAGCTATGGAAGATGAGCTATGGAAGATGAGCTATGAGCTATGGTGCCCTACTAATCACCGCCAACTTTTTCCATCCCAGAGTCTTAGAGTCAATGGGTACATGCACGATAACATCTCCACGCGTGTGGGTTGGAAGATGAGCTATGGAAACCTTAAAAATTGCCCTGCTGACCACCGCCAACTTTTTCCATCCCAGAGTCTTAGAGTCAATGGGTACATGCACGATAATATCTCCACGCGTGTGGGTTGGAAGATGAGCTATGGAAACCTTCAAAATTGCCCTACTAATCACCGCCAACTTTTTCCATCCCAGAGTCTTAGAGTCAATGGGTACATGCACGATAATATCTCCACGCGTGTGGGTTGGAAGATGAGCTATGGAAACCTTCAAAATTGCCCTACTAATCACCGCCAACTTTTTCCATCCCAGAGTCTTAGAGTCAATGGGTACATGCACGATAACATCTCCACGCGTGTGGGTTGGAAGATGAGCTATGGAAGATGAGCTATGGAAGATGAGCTATGGAAGATGAGCTATGAGCTATGGTGCCCTACTAATCACCGCCAACTTTTTCCATCCCAGAGTCTTAGAGTCAATGGGTACATGCACGATAACATCTCCACGCGTGTGGGTTGGAAGATGAGCTATGGAAACCTTCAAAATTGCCCTACTGACCACGGCCAACTTTTTCCATCCGAGAGTCTTAGAGTCAATAGGTACATGCACGATAACATCTCCACGCGTGTGGGTTGGAAGATGAGCTATGGAAGATCAGCTATGAGCTATGGTGCCCTACTAATCACCGCCAACTTTTTCCATCCCAGAGTCTTAGAGTCAATAGGTACATGCACGATAACATCTCCACGCGTGTGGGTTGGAAAATGAGCTATGGAAGATGAGCTATGAGCTATGGTACCCTACTAATCACCGCCAACTTTTTCCATCCCAGAGTCTCAGAGTCAATGGGTACATGCACGATAACATCTCCACGCGTGTGGGTTGGAAGATGAGCTATGGAAACCTTAAAAATTGCCCTGCTGACCACCGCCAACTTTTTCCATCCCAGAGTCTTAGAGTCAATGGGTACATGCACGATAATATCTCCACACGTGGGGGTTGGAAAATTAGCTATGGAAACCTTAAAAATTGCCCTACTGACCACCGCCAACTTTTTCCATCCCAGAGTCTCAGAGTCAATGGGTACATGCACGATAACATCTCCACGCGTGTGGGTTGGAAGATGAGCTATGGAAGATGAGCTATGAGCTATGGTGCCCTACTAATCACCGCCAACTTTTTCCATCCCAGAGTCTTAGAGTCAATGGGTACATGCACGATAACATCTCCACGCGTGTGGGTTGGAAGATGAGCTATGGAAGATGAGCTATGAGCTATGGTGCCCTACTAATCACCGCCAACTTTTTCCATCCCAGAGTCTCAGAGTCAATGGGTACATGCACGATAACATCTCCACGCGTGTGGGTTGGAAGATGAGCTATGGAAGATGAGCTATGAGCTATGGTGCCCTACTAATCACCGCCAACTTTTTCCATCCCAGAGTCTTAGAGTCAATAGGTACATGCACGATAACATCTCCACGCGTGTGGATTGGAAGATGAGCTATGCAAGATGAGCTATGAGCTATGGTACCCTACTAATCACCGCCAACTTTTTCCATCCCAGAGTCTTAGAGTCAATGGGTACATGCACGATAACATCTCCACGCGTGTGGGTTGGAAGATGAGCTATGGAAACCTTCAAAATTGCCCTACTAATCACCGCCAACTTTTTCCATCCCAGAGTCTTAGAGTCAGTGGGTACATGCACGATAACATCTCCACGCGTGTGGGTTGGAAGATGAGCTATGGAAGATGAGCTATGAGCTATGGTGCCCTACTAATCACCGCCAACTTTTTCCATCCCAGAGTCTTAGAGTCAATGGGTACATGCACGATAACATCTCCACGCGTGTGGGTTGGAAGATGAGCTATGGAAGATCAGCTATGAGCTATGGTGCCCTACTAATCACCGCCAACTTTTTCCATCCCAGAGTCTTAGAGTCAGTGGGTACATGCACGATAACATCTCCACGCGTGTGGGTTGGAAGATGAGCTATGGAAGATCAGCTATGAGCTATGGTGCTCTACTAATCACCGCCAACTTTTTCCATCCCAGAGTCTTAGAGTCAGTGGGTGCATGCACGATAACATCTCCACGCGTGTGGGTTGGAAGATGAGCTATGGAAGATGAGCTATGAGCTATGGTGCCCTACTAATCACCGCCAACTTTTGCCATCCCAGAGTCTCAGAGTCAATGGGTACATGCACGATAACATCTCCACGCGTGTGGGTTGGAAGATGAGCTATGGAAGATGAGCTATGGAAGATGAGCTATGAGCTATGGTGCCCTACTAATCACCGCCAACTTTTTCCATCCCAGAGTCTTAGAGTCAATGGGTACATGCACGATAACATCTCCACGCGTGTGGGTTGGAAGATGAGCTATGGAAACCTTCAAAATTGCCCTACTGACCACGGCCAACTTTTTCCATCCGAGAGTCTTAGAGTCAATAGGTACATGCACGATAACATCTCCACTCGTGTGGGTTGGAAGATGAGCTATGGAAGATCAGCTATGAGCTATGGTGCCCTACTAATCACCGCCAACTTTTTCCATCCCAGAGTCTTAGAGTCAATAGGTACATGCACGATAACATCTCCACGCGTGTGGGTTGGAAAATGAGCTATGGAAGATGAGCTATGAGCTATGGTACCCTACTAATCACCGCCAACTTTTTCCATCCCAGAGTCTCAGAGTCAATGGGTACATGCACGATAACATCTCCACGCGTGTGGGTTGGAAAATGAGCTATGGAAGATGAGCTATGAGCTATGGTACCCTACTAATCACCGCCAACTTTTTCCATCCCAGAGTCTCAGAGTCAATGGGTACATGCACGATAACATCTCCACGCGTGTGGGTTGGAAGATGAGCTATGGAAACCTTCAAAATTGCCCTACTAATCGCCGCCAACTTTTTCCATCCCAGAGTCTCAGAGTCAATGGGAACATGCACGATAATATCTCCACGCGTGTGGGTTGGAAGATGAGCTATGGAAACCTTCAAAATTGCCCTACTAATCACCGCCAACTTTTTCCATCCCAGAGTCTTAGAGTCAGTGGGTACATGCACGATAACATCTCCACGCGTGTGGGTTGGAAGATGAGCTATGGAAGATGAGCTATGAGCTATGGTGCCCTACTAATCACCGCCAACTTTTTCCATCCCAGAGTCTTAGAGTCAATGGGTACATGCACGATAACATCTCCACGCGTGTGGGTTGGAAGATGAGCTATGGAAACCTTCAAAATTGCCCTACTGACCACGGCCAACTTTTTCCATCCGAGAATCTTAGAGTCAATAGGTACATGCACGATAACATCTCCACGCGTGTGGGTTGGAAGATGAGCTATGGAAGATGAGCTATGGAAGATGAGCTAATGAGCTATGGTGCCCTACTAATCACCGCCAACTTTTTTCCATCCCAGAGTCTTGGAGTCAATGGGTACATGCACGATAACATCTCCACGCGTGTGGGTTGGAAGATGAGCTATGGAAACCTTAAAAATTGCCCTACTAATCACCGCCAACTTTTTCCATCCCAGAGTCTCAGAGTCAATGGGTACATGCACGATAACATCTCCACGCGTGTGGGTTGGAAGATGAGCTATGGAAGATGAGCTATGAGCTATGGTGCCCTACTAATCACCGCCAACTTTTTCCATCCCAGAGTCTTAGAGTCAGTGGGTACATGCAACGATAACATCTCCACGCGTGTGGGTTGGAAGATGAGCTATGGAAGATGAGCTATGAGCTATGGTGCCCTACTACTCAACGCCAACTTTTTCCATCCGAGAGTCTTAGAGTCAATAGGTACATGCACGATAACATCTCCACGCGTGTGGGTTGGAAGATGAGCTATGGAAACCTTCAAAATTGCCCTACTAATCACCGCCAACTTTTTCCATCCCAGAGTCTCAGAGTCAATGGGTACATGCACGATAACATCTCCACGCGTGTGGGTTGGAAGATGAGCTATGGAAGATGAGCTATGAGCTATGGTGCCCTACTAATCACCGCCAACTTTTTCCATCCCAGAGTCTTAGAGTCAATGGGTACATGCACGATAACATCTCTACGCGTTTGGGTTGGAAGATGAGCTATGGAAACCTTCAAAATTGCCCTACTAATCACCGCCAACTTTTTCCATCCCAGAGTCTTAGAGTCAGTGGTTCATGCACGATAACATCTCCACGCGTGTGGGGTTGGAAGATGAGCTATGGAAGATGAGCTATGAGCTATGGTGCCCCTACTAATCACCGCCAACTTTTTCCATCCCAGAGTCTTAGAGTCAATGGGTACATGCACGATAACATCTCCACGCGTGTGGGTTGGAAGATGAGCTATGGAAGATGAGCTATGAGCTATGGTACCCTACTAATCACCGCCAACTTTTTCCATCCCAGAGTCTCAGAGTCAATGGGTACATGCACGATAACATCTCCACGCGTGTGGGTTGGAAGATGAGCTATGGAAGATGAGCTATGGAAGATGAGCTATGAGCTATGGTGCCCTACTAATCACCGCCAACTTTTTCCATCCCAGAGTCTTAGAGTCAATGGGTACATGCACGATAACATCTCCACGCGTGTGGGTTGGAAGATGAGCTATGGAAACCTTCAAAATTGCCCTACTAATCACCGCCAACTTTTTCCATCCCAGAGTCTTAGAGTCAATGGGTACATGCACGATAACATCTCCACGCGTGTGGGTTGGAAGATGAGCTATGAGCTATGGTGCCCTACTAATCACCGCCAACTTTTTCCATCCCAGAGTCTTAGAGTCAATGGGTACATGCACGATAATATCTCCACGCGTGTGGGTTGGAAGATGAGTTATGGAAGATGAGCTATGAGCTATGGTGCCCTACTAATCACCGCCAACTTTTTCCATCCCAGAGTCTTAGAGTCAATGGGTACATGCACGATAACATCTCCACGCGTGTGGGTTGGAAGATGAGCTATGGAAACCTTCAAAATTGCCCTACTGACCACGGCCAACTTTTTCCATCCGAGAGTCTTAGAGTCAATAGGTACATGCACGATAACATCTCCACGCGTGTGGGTTGGAAGATGAGCTATGGAAGATCAGCTATGAGCTATGGTGCCCTACTAATCACCGCCAACTTTTTCCATCCCAGAGTCTTAGAGTCAATGGGTACATGCACGATAACATCTCCACGCGTGTGGGTTGGAAGATGAGCTATGGAAACCTTCAAAATTGCCCTACTGACCACGGCCAACTTTTTCCATCCGAGAGTCTTAGAGTCAATAGGTACATGCACGATAACATCTCCACGCGTGTGGGTTGGAAGATGAGCTATGGAAGATCAGCTATGAGCTATGGTGCCCTACTAATCACCGCCAACTTTTTCCATCCCAGAGTCTTAGAGTCAGTGGCTACATGCACGATAACATCTCCACGCGTGTGGGTTGGAAAATGAGCTATGGAAGATGAGCTATGAGCTATGGTACCCTACTAATCACCGCCAACTTTTTCCATCCCAGAGTCTCAGAGTCAATGGGTACATGCACGATAACATCTCCACGCGTGTAGGTTGGAAGATGAGCTATGGAAACCTTAAAAATTGCCCTGCTGACCACCGCCAACTTTTTCCATCCCAGAGTCTTAGAGTCAATGGGTACATGCACGATAACATCTCCAAGCGTGTGGGTTGGAAGATGAGCTATGGAAACCTTCAAAATTGCCCTACTGACCACGGCCAACTTTTTCCATCCCAGATTCTTAGAGTCAATAGGTACATGCACGATAACATCTCCACGCGTGTGGGTTGGAAGATGAGCTATGGAAACCTTCAAAATTGCCCTACTGACCACGGCCAACTTTTTCCATCCCAGAGTCTTAGAGTCAATAGGTACATGCACGATAACATCTCCACGCGTGTGGGTTGGAAGATGAGCTATGGAAGATGAGCTATGAGCTATGGTGCCCTACTAATCACCGCCAACTTTTTCCATCCCAGAGTCTTAGAGTCAATGGGTACATGCACGATAACATCTCCACGCGTGTGGGTTGGAAGATGAGCTATGGAAGATGAGCTATGAGCTATGGTGCCCTACTAATCACCGCCAACTTTTTCCATCCCAGAGTCTTAGAGTCAGTGGGTACATGCACGATAACATCTCCACGCGTGTGGGTTGGAAGATGAGCTATGGAAACCTTCAAAATTGCCCTACTGACCACCGCCAACTTTTTCCATCCCAGAGTCTCAGAGTCAGTGGCTACATGCACGATAACATCTCCACGCGTGTGGGTTGGAAGATGAGCTATGGAAACCTTCAAAATTGCCCTACTAATCACCGCCAACTTTTTCCATCCCAGAGTCTTAGAGTCAGTGGGTACATGCACGATAACATCTCCACGCGTGTGGGTTGGAAGATGAGCTATGGAAGATGAGCTATGAGCTATGGTGCCCTACTAATCACCGCCAACTTTTTCCATCCCAGAGTCTTAGAGTCAATGGGTACATGCACGATAACATCTCCACGCGTGTGGGTTGGAAGATGAGCTATGGAAGATGAGCTATGAGCTATGGTGCCCTACTAATCACCGCCAACTTTTTCCATCCCAGAGTCTTAGAGTCAAAGGGTACATGCACGATAACATCTCCACGCGTGTGGGTTGGAAGATGAGCTATGGAAACCTTCAAAATTGCCCTACTAATCACCGCCAACTTTTTCCATCCCAGAGTCTTAGAGTCAGTGGGTACATGCACGATAACATCTCCACGCGTGTGGGTTGGAAGATGAGCTATGGAAGATGAGCTATGAGCTATGGTGCCCTACTAATCACCGCCAACTTTTTCCATCCCAGAGTCTTAGAGTCAGTGGGTACATGCACGATAACATCTCCACGCGTGTGGGTTGGAAGATGAGCTATGGAAGCGTTCAAAATTGCCCTACTGACCACCGCCAACTTTTTCCATCCCAGAGTCTCAGAGTCAATGGGTACATGCACGATAACATCTCCACGCGTGTGGGTTGGAAGATGAGCTATGGAAGATGAGCTATGAGCTATGGTGCCCTACTAATCACCGCCAACTTTTTTCATCCCAGAGTCTTAGAGTCAATGGGTACATGCATGATAACATCTCCACGCGTGTGGGTTGGAAGATGAGCTATGGAAACCTTCAAAATTGCCCTACTGACCACGGCCAACTTTTTCCATCCCAGATTCTTTGAGTCAATAGGTACATGCACGATAACATCTCCACGCGTGTGGGTTGGAAGATGAGCTATGGAAACCTTCAAAATTGCCCTACTGACCACGGCCAACTTTTTCCATCCCAGATTCTTAGAGTCAATGGGTACATGCACGATAACATCTCCACGCGTGTGGGTTGGAAGATGAGCTATGGAAACCTTCAAAATTGCCCTACTGACCACGGCCAACTTTTTCCATCCCAGAGTCTTAGAGTCAATAGGTACATGCGCGATAACATCTCCACGCGTGTGGGTTGGAAGATGAGCTATGGAAGATGAGCTATGAGCTATGGTGCCCTACTAATCACCGCCAACTTTTTCCATCCCAGAGTCTTAGAGTCAATGGGTACATGCACGATAACATCTCCACGCGTGTGGGTTGGAAGATGAGCTATGGAAGATGAGCTATGAGCTATGGTGCCCTACTAATCACCGCCAACTTTTTCCATCCCAGAGTCTTAGAGTCAGTGGGTACATGCACGATAACATCTCCACGCGTGTGGGTTGGAAGATGAGCTATGGAAACCTTCAAAATTGCCCTACTGACCACCGCCAACTTTTTCCATCCCAGAGTCTCAGAGTCAGTGGCTACATGCACGATAACATCTCCACGCGTGTGGGTTGGAAAATGAGCTATGGAAGATGAGCTATGAGCTATGGTGCCCTACTAATCACCGCCAACTTTTTCCATCCCAGAGTCTCAGAGTCAATGGGTACATGCACGATAACATCTCCACGCGTGTGGGTTGGAAGATGAGCTATGGAAGATGAGCTATGAGCTATGGTACCCTACTAATCACCGCCAACTTTTTCCATCCCAGAGTCTTAGAGTCAATGGGTACATGCACGATAACATCTCCACGCGTGTGGGTTGGAAGATGAGCTATGGAAACCTTCAAAATTGCCCTACTAATCACCGCCAACTTTTGCCATCCCAGAGTCTCAGAGTCAATGGGTACATGCACGATAACATCACCACCCGTGTGGGTTGGAAGATGAGCTATGGAAACCTTAAAAATTGCCCTGCTGACCACCGCCAAATTTTTCCATCCCCGAGTCTTAGAGTCAATAGGTACATGCACGATAACATCTCCACGCGTGTGGGTTGGAAGATGAGCTATGGAAGATGAGCTATGAGCTATTGTGCCCTACTAATCACCGCCAACTTTTTCCATCCCAGAGTCTCAGAGTCAATGGGTACATGCACGATAACATCTCCACGCGTGTGGGTTGGAAGATGAGCTATGGAAGATGAGCTATGAGCTATGGTGCCCTACTAATCACCGCCAACTTTTTCCATCCCAGAGTCTCAGAGTCAATGGGTACATGCACGATAACATCTCCACGCGTGTGGGTTGGAAGATGAGCTATGGAAGATGAGCTATGGAAGATGAGCTATGGAAGATGAGCTATGAGCTATGGTGCCGTACTAATCACCGCCAACTTTTGCCATCCCAGAGTCTCAGAGTCAATGGGTACATGCACGATAACATCACCACCCGTGTGGGTTGGAAGATGAGCTATGGAAACCTTAAAAATTGCCCTGCTGACCACCGCCAAATTTTTCCATCCCCGAGTCTTAGAGTCAATAGGTACATGCACGATAACATCTCCACGCGTGTGGGTTGGAAGATGAGCTATGGAAGATGAGCTATGAGCTATTGTGCCCTACTAATCACCGCCAACTTTTTCCATCCCAGAGTCTCAGAGTCAATGGGTACATGCACGATAACATCTCCACGCGTGTGGGTTGGAAGATGAGCTATGGAAGATGAGCTATGAGCTATGGTGCCCTACTAATCACCGCCAACTTTTTCCATCCCAGAGTCTCAGAGTCAATGGGTACATGCACGATAACATCTCCACGCGTGTGGGTTGGAAGATGAGCTATGGAAGATGAGCTATGGAAGATGAGCTATGGAAGATGAGCTATGGAAGATGAGCTATGAGCTATGGTGCCCTACTAATCACCGCCAACTTTTGCCATCCCAGAGTCTCAGAGTCAATGGGTACATGCACGATAATATCTCCACGCGTGTGGGTTGGAAGATGAGCTATGGAAACCTTCAAAATTGCCCTACTGACCACGGCCAACTTTTTCCATCCCACAGTCTTAGAGTCAGTGGCTACATGCACGATAACATCTCCACGCGTGTGGGTTGGAAGATGAGCTATGGAAGATGAGCTATGAGCTATGGTGCCCTACTAATCACCGCCAACTTTTTCCATCCCAGAGTCTTAGAGTCAGTGGGTACATGCACGATAACATCTCCACGCGTGTGGGTTGGAAGATGAGCTATGGAAACCTTCAAAATTGCCCTACTAATCACCGCCAACTTTTTCCATCCCAGAGTCTCAGAGTCAATGGGTACATGCACGAAAACATCTCCACGCGTGTGGGTTGGAAAATGAGCTATGGAAGATGAGCTATGAGCTATGGTGCCCTACTAATCACCGCCAACTTTTCCATCCCAGAGTCTCAGAGTCAATGGGTACATGCACGATAACATCTCCACGCGTGTGGGTTGGAAAATGAGCTATGGAAGATGAGCTTTGAGCTATGGTGCCCTACTAATCACCGCCAACTTTTGCCATCCCAGAGTCTCAGAGTCAATGGGTACATGCACGATAACATCTCCACGCGTGTGGGTTGGAAGATGAGCTATGGAAGATGAGCTATGAGCTATGGTGCCCTACTAATCACCGCCAACTTTTTCCATCCCAGAGTCTTAGAGTCAATGGGTACATGCACGATAACATCTCCACGCGTGTGGGTTGGAAGATGAGCTATGGAAGATGAGCTATGAGCTATGGTACCCTACTAATCACCGCCAACTTTTTCCATCCCAGAGTCTTAGAGTCAATGGGTACATGCACGATAACATCTCCACGCGTGTGGGTTGGAAGATGAGCTATGGAAACCTTCAAAATTGCCCTACTAATCACCGCCAACTTTTTCCATCCCAGAGTCTCAGAGTCAATGGGTACATGCACGATAACATCTCCACGCGTGTGGGTTGGAAGATGAGCTATGGAAACCTTCAAAATTGCCCTACTGACCACGGCCAACTTTTTCCTTCCCAGAGTCTCAGAGTCAATGGGTACATGAACGATAACATCTCCACGCGTGTGGGTTGGAAAATGAGCTATGGAAGATGAGCTATGAGCTATGGTGCCCTACTAATCACCGCCAACTTTTTCCATCCCAGAGTCTTAGAGTCAGTGGGTACATGCACGATAACATCTCCACGCGTGTGGGTTGGAAAATGAGCTATGGAAGATGAGCTATGAGCTATGGTGCCCTACTAATCACCGCCAACTTTTTCCATCCCAGAGTCTCAGAGTCAATGGGTACATGCACGATAACATCTCCACGCGTGTGGGTTGGAAAATGAGCTATGGAAGATGAGCTATGAGCTATGGTGCCCTACTAATCACCGCCAACTTTTTCCATCCCAGAGTCTTAGAGTCAGTGGGTACATGCACGATAACATCACCACCCGTGTGGATTGGAAAATGAGCTATGGAAGATGAGCTTTGAGCTATGGTGCCCTACTAATCACCGCCAACTTTTGCCATCCCAGAGTCTCAGAGTCAATGGGTACATGCACGATAACATCACCACCCGTGTGGGTTGGAAGATGAGCTATGGAAACCTTAAAAATTGCCCTGCTGACCACCGCCAACTTTTTCCATCCCAGAGTCTTAGAGTCAATAGGTACATGCACGATAACATCTCCACGCGTGTGGGTTGGAAGATGAGCTATGGAAGATGAGCTATGAGCTATTGTGCCCTACTAATCACCGCCAACTTTTTCCATCCCAGAGTCTCAGAGTCAATGGGTACATGCACGATAACATCTCCACGCGTGTGGGTTGGAAGATGAGCTATGGAAGATGAGCTATGAGCTATGGTGCCCTACTAATCACCGCCAACTTTTTCCATCCCAGAGTCTCAGAGTCAATGGGTACATGCACGATAACATCTCCACGCGTGTGGGTTGGAAGATGAGCTATGGAAGATGAGCTATGGAAGATGAGCTATGGAAGATGAGCTATGAGCTATGGTGCCCTACTAATCACCGCCAACTTTTGCCATCCCAGAGTCTCAGAGTCAATGGGTACATGCACGATAATATCTCCACGCGTGTGGGTTGGAAGATGAGCTATGGAAACCTTCAAAATTGCCCTACTGACCACGGCCAACTTTTTCCATCCCACAGTCTTAGAGTCAGTGGCTACATGCACGATAACATCTCCACGCGTGTGGGTTGGAAGATGAGCTATGGAAGATGAGCTATGAGCTATGGTGCCCTACTAATCACCGCCAACTTTTTCCATCCCAGAGTCTTAGAGTCAGTGGGTACATGCACGATAACATCTCCACGCGTGTGGGTTGGAAGATGAGCTATGGAAACCTTCAAAATTGCCCTACTAATCACCGCCAACTTTTTCCATCCCAGAGTCTCAGAGTCAATGGGTACATGCACGAAAACATCTCCACGCGTGTGGGTTGGAAAATGAGCTATGGAAGATGAGCTATGAGCTATGGTGCCCTACTAATCACCGCCAACTTTTCCATCCCAGAGTCTCAGAGTCAATGGGTACATGCACGATAACATCTCCACGCGTGTGGGTTGGAAAATGAGCTATGGAAGATGAGCTTTGAGCTATGGTGCCCTACTAATCACCGCCAACTTTTGCCATCCCAGAGTCTCAGAGTCAATGGGTACATGCACGATAACATCTCCACGCGTGTGGGTTGGAAGATGAGCTATGGAAGATGAGCTATGAGCTATGGTGCCCTACTAATCACCGCCAACTTTTTCCATCCCAGAGTCTTAGAGTCAGTGGGTACATGCACGATAACATCTCCACGCGTGTGGGTTGGAAGATGAGCTATGGAAGATGAGCTATGAGCTATGGTACCCTACTAATCACCGCCAACTTTTTCCATCCCAGAGTCTTAGAGTCAATGGGTACATGCACGATAACATCTCCACGCGTGTGGGTTGGAAGATGAGCTATGGAAACCTTCAAAATTGCCCTACTAATCACCGCCAACTTTTTCCATCCCAGAGTCTCAGAGTCAATGGGTACATGCACGATAACATCTCCACGCGTGTGGGTTGGAAGATGAGCTATGGAAACCTTCAAAATTGCCCTACTGACCACGGCCAACTTTTTCCTTCCCAGAGTCTCAGAGTCAATGGGTACATGCACGATAACATCACCACCCGTGTGGGTTTGTGCATGCACATCTCCACGCGTGTGGGTTGGAAGATGAGCTATGGAAGATGAGCTATGGAAGATGAGCTATGGAAGATGAGCTATGAGCTATGGTGCCCTACTAATCACCGCCAACTTTTTCCATCCCAGAGTCTTAGAGTCAGTGGGTACATGCACGATAACATCTCCACGCGTGTGGGTTGGAAGAAGAGCTATGGAAACCTTCAAAATTGCCCTACTGACCACGGCCAACTTTTTCCATCCCAGAGTCTCAGAGTCAATGGGTACATGCACGATAACATCTCCACCCGTGTGGGTTGGAAGATGAGTTATGGAAGATGAGCTATGAGCTATGGTGCCCTACTAATCACCGCCAACTTTTTCCATCCCAGAGTCTTAGAGTCAGTGGCTACATGCACGATAACATCTCCACGCGTGTGGGTTGGAAGATGAGCTATGGAAGATGAGCTATGAGCTATGGTGCCCTACTAATCACCGCCAACTTTTTCCATCCCAGAGTCTTAGAGTCAATGGGTACATGCACGATAACATCTCCACGCGTGTGGGTTGGAAGATGAGCTATGGAAACCTTCAAAATTGCCCTACTGACCACGGCCAACTTTTTCCATCCCAGATTCTTAGAGTCAATAGGTACATGCACGATAACATCTCCACGCGTGTGGGTTGGAAGATGAGCTATGGAAACCTTCAAAATTGCCCTACTGACCACGGCCAACTTTTTCCATCCCAGATTCTTAGAGTCAATAGGTACATGCACGATAACATCTCCACGCGTGTGGGTTGGAAGATGAGCTATGGAAGATGAGCTATGGAAGATGAGCTATGGTGCCCTACTAATCACCGCCAACTTTTTCCATCCCAGAGTCTTAGAGTCAATGGGTACATGCACGATAACATCTCCACGCGTGTGGGTTGGAAGATGAGCTATGGAAGATGAGCTATGAGCAATGGTGCCCTACTAATCACCGCCAACTTTTTCCATCCCAGAGTCTTAGAGTCAATGGGTACATGCACGATAACATCTCCACGCGTGTGGGTTGGAAGATGAGCTATGGAAACCTTCAAAATTGCCCTACTGACCACGGCCAACTTTTTCCATCCCAGATTCTTAGAGTCAATAGGTACATGCACGATAACATCTCCACGCGTGTGGGTTGGAAGATGAGCTATGGAAGATGAGCTATGGAAGATGAGCTATGAGCTATGGTGCCCTACTAATCACCGCCAACTTTTTCCATCCCAGAGTCTTAGAGTCAGTGGGTACATGCACGATCACATCTCCACGCGTGTGGGTTGGAAGATGAGCTATGGAAGCGTTCAAAATTGCCCTACTGACCACCGCCAACTTTTTCCATCCCAGAGTCTCAGAGTCAATGGGTACATGCACGATAACATCTCCACGCGTGTGGGTTGGAAGATGAGCTATGGAAGATGAGCTATGAGCTATGGTGCCCTACTAATCACCGCCAACTTTTTCCATCCCAGAGTCTTAGAGTCAATGGGTACATGCACGATAACATCTCCACGCGTGTGGGTTGGAAGATGAGCTATGGAAACCTTCAAAATTGCCCTACTGACCACGGCCAACTTTTTCCATCCCAGATTCTTAGAGTCAATAGGTACATGCACGATAACATCTCCCCGCGTGTGGGTTGGAAGATGAGCTATGGAAACCTTCAAAATTGCCCTACTGACCACGGCCAACTTTTTCCATCCCAGATTCTTAGAGTCAATAGGTACATGCACGATAACATCTCCACGCGTGTGGGTTGGAAGATGAGCTATGGAAGATGAGCTATGAGCTATGGTGCCCTACTAATCACCGCCAACTTTTTCCATCCCAGAGTCTTAGAGTCAATGGGTACATGCACGATAACATCTCCACGCGTGTGGGTTGGAAGATGAGCTATGGAAGATGAGCTATGGAAGATGAGCTATGGAAGATGAGCTATGAGCTATGGTGCAGTACTAATCACCGCCAACTTTTTCCATCCCAGAGTCTTAGAGTCAATGGGTATATGCACGATAACATCTCCACGCGTGTGGGTTGGAAGATGAGCTATGAGCTATGGTGCCCTACTAATCACCGCCAACTTTTCCATCCCAGAGTCTTAGAGTCAGTGGCTACATGCACGATAACATCTCCACGCGTGTGGGTTGGAAGATGAGCTATGGAAGATGAGCTATGAGCTATGGTGCCCTACTAATCACCGCCAACTTTTTCCATCCCAGAGTCTTAGAGTCAGTGGGTACATGCACGATAACATCTCCACGCGTGTGGGTTGGAAGATGAGCTATGGAAGATGAGCTATGAGCTATGGTGCCCTACTAATCACCGCCAACTTTTTCCATCCCAGAGTCTCAGAGTCAATGGGTACATGCACGATAACATCTCCACGCGTGTGGGTTGGAAGATGAGCTATGGAAGATGAGCTATGAGCTATGGTGCCCTACTACTCAACGCCAACTTTTTCCATCCCAGAGTCTTAGAGTCAATAGGTACATGCACGATAACATCTCCACGCGTGTGGGTTGGAAGATGAGCTATGGAAGATGAGCTATGAGCTATGGTGCCCTACTAATCACCGCCAACTTTTTCCATCCCAGAGTCTTAGAGTCAGTGGGTACATGCACGATAACATCTCCACGCGTGTGGGTTGGAAGATGAGCTATGGAAGCGTTCAAAATTGCCCTACTGACCACCGCCAACTTTTTCCATCCCAGAGTCTCAGAGTCAATGGGTACATGCACGATAACATCTCCACGCGTGTGGGTTGGAAGATCAGCTATGGAAGATGAGCTATGAGCTATGGTGCCCTACTAATCACCGCCAACTTTTTCCATCCCAGAGTCTTAGAGTCAATGGGTACATGCACGATAACATCTCCACGCGTGTGGGTTGGAAGATGAGCTATGGAAACCTTCAAAATTGCCCTACTGACCACGGCCAACTTTTTCCATCCCAGATTCTTAGAGTCAATAGGTACATGCACGATAACATCTCCACGCGTGTGGGTTGGAAGATGAGCTATGGAAACCTTCAAAATTGCCCTACTGACCACGGCCAACTTTTTCCATCCCAGAGTCTTAGAGTCAATAGGTACATGCACGATAACATCTCCACGCGTGTGGGTTGGAAGATGAGCTATGGAAGATGAGTTATGGAAGATGAGCTATGAGCTATGGTGCCCTACTAATCACCGCCAACTTTTTCCATCCCAGAGTCTCAGAGTCAATGGGTACATCTACGATAACATCACGCGTGTGGGTTGGAAAATGAGCTATGGAAACCTTAAAAATTGCCCTACTGACCACGGCCAACTTTTTCCATCCCAGAGTCTCACAGTCAATGGGTACATGCACGATAACATCACCACCCGTGTGGGTTGGAAGATAAGCTATGGAAGATGAGCTACGAGCTATGGTGCCCTACTAATCACCGCCAACTTTTTCCATCCCAGAGTCTCAGAGTCAATGGGTACATGCACGAAAACATCTCCACGCGTGTGGGTTGGAAAATGAGCTATGGAAGATGAGCTATGAGCTATGGTGCCCTACTAATCACCGCCAACTTTTTCCATCCCAGAGTCTTAGAGTCAATGGGTACATGCACGATAACATCTCCACGCGTGTGGGTTGGAAAATGAGCTATGGAAGATGAGCTATGAGCTATGGTGCCCTACTAATCACCGCCAACTTTTTCCATACCAGAGTCTTAGAGTCAGTGGGTACATGCACGATAACATCTCCACGCGTGTGGGTTGGAAAATGAGCTATGGAAGATGAGCTATGAGCTATGGTGCCCTACTAATCACCGCCAACTTTTTCCATCCCAGAGTCTTAGAGTCAATGGGTACATGCACGATAACATCTCCACGCGTGTGGGTTGGAAGATGAGCTATGGAAGCGTTCAAAATTGCCCTACTGACCACCGCCAACTTTTTCCATCCCAGAGTCTCAGAGTCAATGGGTACATGCACGATAACATCTCCACGCGTGTGGGTTGGAAGATGAGCTATGGAAGCGTTCAAAATTGCCCTACTGACCACCGCCAACTTTTTCCATCCCAGAGTCTCAGAGTCAATGGGTACATGCACGAAAACATCTCCACGCGTGTGGGTTGGAAAATGAGCTATGGAAGATGAGCTATGAGCTATGGTGCCCTACTACTCAACGCCAACTTTTTCCATCCCAGAGTCTCAGAGTCAATGGGTACATGCACGATAACATCTCCACGCGTGTGGGTTGGAAGATGAGCTATGGAAGATGAGCTATGAGCTATGGTGCCCTACTACTCAACGCCAACTTTTTCCATCCCAGAGTCTCAGAGTCAATGGGTACATGCACGATAACATCTCCACGCGTGTGGGTTGGAAGATGAGCTATGAGCTATGGTGCCCTACTAATCACCGCCAACTTTTTCCATCCCAGAGTCTTAGAGTCAGTGGCTATATGCACGATAACATCTCCACGCGTGTGGGTTGGAAGATGAGCTATGGAAGGTGAGCTATGAGCTATGGTGCCCTACTAATCACCGCCAACTGTTTCCATCCCAGAGTCTCAGAGTCAATGGGTACATGCACGATAACATCTCCACGCGTGTGGGTTGGAAGATGAGCTATGGAAGATGAGCTATGGAAGATGAGCTATGAGCTATGGTGCCCTACTAATCACCGCCAACTTTTTCCATCCCAGAGTCTTAGAGTCAGTGGGTACATGCACGATAACATCTCCACCCGTGTGGGTTGGAAGATGAGCTATGGAAGATGAGCTATGAGCTATGGTGCCCTACTACTCAACGCCAACTTTTTCCATCCCAGAGTCTTAGAGTCAATGGGTACATGCACGATAACATCTCCACGCGTGTGGGTTGGAAGATGAGCTATGGAAGATGAGCTATGGAAGATGAGCTATGAGCTATGGTGCCCTACTAATCACCGCCAACTTTTTCCATCCCAGAGTCTTAGAGTCAGTGGGTACATGCACGATAACATCTCCACGCGTGTGGGTTGGAAGATGAGCTATGGAAGATGAGCTATGAGCTATGGTGCCCTACTAATCACCGCCAACTTTTTCCATCCCAGAGTCTTAGAGTCAGTGGGTACATGCACGATAACATCTCCACGCGTGTGGGTTGGAAGATGAGCTATGGAAACCTTCAAAATTGCCCTACTAATCACCGCCAACTTTTTCCATCCCAGAGTCTTAGAGTCAATGGGTACATGCACGATAACATCTCCACGCGTGTGGGTTGGAAGATGAGCTATGGAAGATGAGCTATGAGATATGGTGCCCTACTAATCACCGCCAACTTTTTCCATCCCAGATTCTTAGAGTCAATGGGTATATGCACGATAACATCTCCACGCGTGTGGGTTGGAAGATGAGCTATGGAAACCTTCAAAATTGCCCTACTAATCACCGCCAACTTTTTCCATCCCAGTGTCTCAGAGTCAATGGGTACATGCACGATAACATCTCCACGCGTGTGGGTTGGAAGATGAGCTATGGAAACCTTCAAAATTGCCCTACTGACCACGGCCAACTTTTTCCATCCGAGAGTCTTAGAGTCAATAGGTACATGCACGATAACATCTCCACGCGTGTGGGTTGGAAGATGAGCTATGGAAGATGAGCTATGAGCTATGGTGCCCTACTAATCACCGCCAACTTTTTCCATCCCAGAGTCTTAGAGTCAATGGGTACATGCACGATAACATCTCCACGCGTGTGGGTTGGAAGATGAGCTATGGAAGATGAGCTATGAGCTATGGTGCCCTACTAATCACCGCCAACTTTTTCCATCCCAGAGTCTCAGAGTCAATGGGTACATGCACGATAACATCTCCACACGTGTGGGTTGGAAGATGAGCTATGGAAGATGAGCTATGAGCTATGGTGCCCTACTAATCACCGCCAACTTTTTCCATCCCAGAGTCTCAGAGTCAATGGGTACATGCACGATAACATCACC
>CAKAIZ010000122.1:0-10710 GCA_916610145.1 Eristalis arbustorum | reverse complement strand
GGGTTTCAGGGGCAGTATATAATATATATAATATAAAAACATTGAGAAAATAATCAGATTTTCCATGAAAAATGTAGGTAAAAGAGCAGAAAAAGTTATATGAAAAGAAGAAACTAGTAAAAAACCACAGGAAAAAGTTGGTTAAAGATCAAAAACTTTCATAGTAGTTTAGGAAATGCGGGTTTCAGCGCAGTATATATATAAAAATAGCAGTATAATATAAAAATATTGAAGAAAATAATCAGATTTTCCATGAAAAATGTAGGTAAGTGAGCAGAAAAAGTTATATGAAAAGAAGAAACTAGTAAAAATCACAGGAAAAAGTTGGTTAAAGATCAAAAACTTTCATAGTAGTTTAGCAAATGCGGGGTTTCAGCACAGTATATATATAAAAATAGGCAGTATAATATAAAAATATTGAGAAAATAATCAGATTTTCCATGAAAAATGTGGGTAATAAGAGCAGAAAAAGTTATATGAAAAGGAAGAAACTAGTAAAAATCACAGGAAAAAGTTGGTTAAAGATCAAAAACTTTCATAGTAGTTTAGGAAATGCGGGTTTCAGCGCAGTATTATATATATATATAATATAAAAATATTGAGAAAATAATCAGATTTTCCATGAAAAAAGTAGGTAAAAGAGCAGAAAAAGTTATATGAAAAGAAGAAACTAGTAAAAATCACAGGAAAAAGTTGGGTTAAAGATCAAAAAACTTTCATAGTAGTTTAGGAAATGCGGGTTTCAGCGCAGTATATATATAAAAATAGCAGTTTAATATAAAAATATTGAGAAAATAATCAGATTTTCCATGAAAAAAGCAGGTAAAAGAGCAGAAAAAGTTATATGAAAAGAAGAAACTAGTAAAAATCATAGGAAAAAGTTGGTTAAAGATCAAAAACTTTCATAGTAGTTTAGGAAATGCGGGTTTCAGCGCGCATGTATATATATAAAAATAGCAGTATAATATAAAAATATTGAGAAAATAATCAGATTTTCCATGAAAAAAGTAGGTAAAAACTTTCATAGTAGTTTAGGAAATGCGGGTTTCAGCGCAGTATATATATATATATATAATATAAAAATATTGAGAAAATAATAAGATTTTCCATGAAAAATGTAGGTAAAAGAGCAGAAAAAGTTATATGAAAAGAAGAAACTAGTAAAAATCACAGGAAAAAATTGGTTAAAGATCAAAAACTTTCATAGTAGTTTAGGAAATGCGGGTTTCAGCGCAGTATATATATATATATAGCAGTATAATATAAAAATATTGAGAAAATAATCAGATTTTCCATGAAAAATTTAGGTAAAAGAGCAGAAAAAGTTATATGAAAAGAAGAAACTAGTAAAAATCACAGAAAAAAGTTGGTTAAAGATCAAAAACTTTCATAGTAGTTTAGGAAATGCGGGTTTCAGCGCAGTATATATATAAAAATAGCAGTTTAATATAAAAATATTGAGAAAATAATCAGATTTTCCATGAAAAATGTAGGTAAAAGAGCAGAAAAAGTGCGGGTTTCAGCGCAGTATATAAATATATAATATAAAAATATTGAGAAAATAATCAGATTTTCCATGAAAAATGTAGGTAAAAGAGCAGAAAAAGTTATATGAAAAGAAGAAACTAGTAAAAATCACAGGAAAAGGTTGGTTAAAGATCAAAAACTTTCATAGTAGTTTAGGAAATGCGGGTTTCAGGCGCCGTATATATATAAAAAATAGCAGTATAATATAAAAATATTGAGAAAATAATCAGATTTTCCATGAAAAATGTAGGTAAAAGAGCAGAAAAAGTTATATGAAAAGAAGAAACTAGTAAAAATCACAGGAAAAAGTTGGTTAAAGATCAAAAACTTTCATAAGAGTTTAGGAAATGCGGGTTTCAGCGCAGTATGTATATATATAATATAAAAATATTGAGAAAATAATCAGATTTTCCATGAAAAATGTAGGTAAAAGAGCAGAAAAAGTTATATGAAAAAAAGAAACTAGTAAAATTCCCAGGAAAAAGTTGGTTAAAGATCAAAAACTTTCATAGTAGTTTAGGAAATGCGGGTTTCAGCGCAGTATATATATATATAATATAAAAATATTGAGAAAATAATCAGATTTTCCATGAAAAATGTAGGTAAAAGAGCAGAACAAGTTATATGAAAAGAAGAAACTAGTAAAAATCACAGGAAAAAGTTGGTTAAAGATCAAAAACTTTCACAGTAGTTTAGGAAATGCGGGTTTCAGCGCAGTATATATATATATAATATAAAAATATTGAGAAAATAATCAGATTTTCCATGAAAAATGTAGGTAAAAGAGCAGAAAAAGTTATATGAACTTTCATAGTAGTTTAGGAAATGCGGGTTTCAGCGCAGTATATATATATAATATAAAAATATTGAGAAAATAATCAGATTTTCCATGAAAAATGTAGGTAGAAGAGCAGTAAAAGTTATATGAAAAGAAGAAACTAGTAAAAATCACAGGAAAAAGTTGGTTAAAGATCAAAAACTTTCATAGTAGTTTAGGAAATGCGGGTTTCAGCGCAGTATATATATATATATAATATAAAAATATTGAGAAAATAATCAGATTTTCCATGAAAAATGTAGGTAAAAGAGCAGAAAAAGTTATATGAAAAGAAGAAACTAGTAAAAATCACAGGAAAAAGTTGGTTAAAGATCAAAAACTTTCATAGTAGTTTAGGAAATGCGGGTTTCAGCGCAGTACATATATATATAATATAAAAATATTGAGAAAATAATCAGATTTTCCATGAGAAATGTAGGTAAAAGAGCAGAAAAAGTTATATGAAAAGAAGAAACTAGTAAAAATCACAGGAAAAATTTTGGTTAAAGATCAAAACTTTCTTAGTAGTTTAGGAAATGCGGGTTTCAGCGCAGTATATATATATATATAGCAGTATAATATAAAAATATTGAGAAAATAATCAGATTTTCCATGAAAAATGTAGGTAAAAGAGCAGAAAAAGTTATATGAAAAGAAGAAACTAGTAAAAATCACAGGAAAAGGTTGGTTAAAGATCAAAAACTTTCATAGTAGTTTAGGAAATGCGGGTTTCAGCGCAGTATATATGTATATAATATAAAAATATTGAGAAAATAATCAGATTTTCCATGAAAAATGTAGGTAAAAGAGCAGAAAAAGTTATATGAAAAGAAGAAACTGGTAAAAATCACAGGAAAAAGTTGGTTAAAGATCAAAAACTTTCATAAGAGTTTAGGAAATGCGGGTTTCAGCGCAGTATATATATATATAATATAAAAATATTGAGAAAATAATCAGATTTTCCATGAAAAAAACAGGTAAAAGAGCAGAAAAAGTTATATGAAAAAAAGAAACTAGTAAAAATCCCAGGAAAAAGTTGGTTAAAGATCAAAAACTTTCATAGTAGTTTAGGAAATGCGGGTTTCAGCGCAGTATCATAGTAAAAAAATATTGAGAAAATAATCAGATTTTCCATGAAAAATGTAGGTAAAAGAGCAGAAAAAGTTATATGAACTTTCATAGTAGTTTAGGAAATGCGGGTTTCAGCGCAGTATATATATATAATATAAAAATATTGAGAAAATAATCAGATTTTCCATGAAAAATGTAGGTAAAAGAGCAGAACAAGTTATATGAAAAGAAGAAACTAGTAAAAATCACAGGAAAAAGTTGGTTAAAGATCAAAAACTTTCATAGTAGTTTAGGAAATGCGGGTTTCAGCGCAGTATATATATATATAATATAAAAATATTGAGAAAATAATCAGATTTTCCATGAAAAATGTAGGTAAAAGAGCAGAAAAAGTTATATGAACTTTCATAGTAGTTTAGGAAATGCGGGTTTCAGCGCAGTATATATATATAATATATAAATATTGAGAAAATAATCAGATTTTCCATGAAAAATGTAGGTAAAAGAGCAGAAAAAGTTATATGAAAAGAAGAAACTAGTAAAAATCACAGGAAAAAGTTGGTTAAAGATCAAAAACTTTCATAGTAGTTTATTAAATGCGGGTTTCAGCGCAGTATATATATATATATAATATAAAAATATTGAGAAAATAATCAGATTTTCCATGAAAAAAGTAGGTAAAAGAGCAGAAAAAGTTATATGAAAACAAGAAACTAGTAAAAATCGCAGGAAAAAGTTAGTTAAAGATCAAAAACTTTCATAGTAGTTTAGGAAATGCGGGTTTCAGCGCAGTATATATATATATAATATAAAAATATTGAGAAAATAATCAGATTTTCCATGAAAAATGTAGGTAAAAGAGCAGAAAAAGTTATATGAAAAGAAGAAACTAGTAAAAATCACAGGAAAAAGTTGGTTAAAGATCAAAAACTTTCATAGTAGTTTAGGAAATGCGGGTTTCAGCGCAGTATATATATATATATAATATAAAAATATTGAGAAAATAATCAGATTTTCCATGAAAAATGTAGGTAAAAGAGCAGAAAAAGTTATATGAAAAGAAGAAACTAGTAAAAATCACAGGAAAAAGTTGGTTAAAGATCAAAAACTTTCATAGTAGTTTAGGAAATGCGGGTTTCAGCGCAGTATATATATATATAATATAAAAATATTGAGAAAATAATCAGATTTTCCATGAAAAATGTAGGTAAAAAAGCAGAAAAAGTTATATGAAAAGAAGAAACTAGTAAAAATCACAGGAAAAAGTTGGTTAAAGATCAAAAACTTTCATAGTAGTTTAGGAAATGCGGGTTTCAGCGCAGTATATATATATATAATATAAAAATATTGAGAAAATAATCAGATTTTCCATGAAAAATGTAGGTAAAAGAGCAGAAAAAGTTATATGAAAAGAAGAAACTAGTAAAAATCACAGGAAAAAGTTGGTTAAAGATCAAAAACTTTCATAGTAGTTTAGGAAATGCGGGTTTCAGCACAGTATATATATAAAAATAGCAGTATAATATAAAAATATTGAGAAAATAATCAGATTTTCCATGAAAAATGTAGGTAAAAGAGCAGAAAAAGTTATATGAAAAGAAGAAACTAGTAAAAATCACAGGAAAAAGTTGGTTAAAGATCAAAAACTTTCAGAGTAGTTTAGGAAATGCGGGTTTCAGCGCAGTATATATATATATATATAATATAAAAATATTGAGAAAATAATCAGATTTTCCATGAAAAATGTAGGTAAAAGAGCAGAAAAAGTTATATGAAAAGAAGAAACTAGTAAAAATCACAGGAAAAAGTTGGTTAAAGATCAAAAACTTTCATAGTAGTTTAGGAAATGCGGGTTTCAGCGCCGTATATATATATATATAATATAAAAATATTGAGAAAATAATCAGATTTTCCATGAAAAAAGTAGGTAAAAGAGCAGAAAAAGTTATATGAAAAGAAGAAACTAGTAAAAATCACAGGAAAAAGTTGGTTAAAGATCAAAAACTTTCATAGTAGTTTAGGAAATGCAGGTTTCAGCGCAGTATATATATAAAAATAGCAGTTTAATATAAAAATATTGAGAAAATAATCAGATTTTCCATGAAAAAAGCAGGTAAAAGAGCAGAAAAAGTTATATGAAAAGAAGAAACTAGTAAAAATCACAGGAAAAAGTTGGTTAAAGATCAAAAACTTTCATAGTAGTTTAGGAAATGCGGGTTTCAGCGCAGTATATATAATTATATAATATAAAAATATTGAGAAAATAATCAGATTTTCCATGAAAAATGTAGGTAAAAGAGCAGAAAAAGTTATATGAACTTTCATAGTAGTTTAGGAAATGCGGGTTTCAGCGCAGTATATATATATAATATAAAAATATTGAGAAAATAATCAGATTTTCCATGAAAAATGTAGGTAAAAGAGCAGAAAAAGTTATATGAAAAGAAGAAACTAGTAAAAATCACAGGAAAAAGTTGGTTAAAGATCAAAAACTTTCATAGTAGTTTATTAAATGCGGGTTTATATATATAATATAAAAATATTGAGAAAATAATCAGATTTTCCATGAAAAAAGTAGGTAAAAGAGCAGAAAAAGTTATATGAAAAGAAGAAACTAGTAAAAATCACAGGAAAAAGTTAGTTAAAGATCAAAAACTTTCATAGTAGTTTAGGAAATGCGGGTTTCAGCGCAGTATATATATATATAATATAAAAATATTGAGAAAATAATCAGATTTTCCATGAAAAATGTAGGTAAAAGAGCAGAAAAAGTTATATGAAAAGAAGAAACTAGTAAAAATCACAGGAAAAAGTTGGTTAAAGATCAAAAACTTTCATAGTAGTTTAGGAAATGCGTGTTTCAGCGCAGTATATATATATATATAATATAAAAATATTGAGAAAATAATCAGATTTTTCATGAAAAATGTAGGTAAAAGAGCAGAAAAAGTTATATGAAAAGAAGAAACTAGTAAAAATCACAGAAAAAAGTTGGTTAAAGATCAAAAACTTTCATAGTTGTTTAGGAAATGCGGGTTTCAGCGCAGCATATATATATATAATATAAAAATATTGAGAAAATAATCAGATTTTCCATGAAAAATGTAGGTAAAAGAGCAGAAAAAGTTATATGAACTTTCATAGTAGTTTAGGAAATGCGGGTTTCAGCGCAGTATATATATATAATATAAAAATATTGAGAAAATAATCAGATTTTCCATGAAAAATGTAGGTAGAAGAGCAGAAAAAGTTATATGAAAAGAAGAAACTAGTAAAAATCACAGGAAAAAGTTGGTTAAAGATCAAAAACTTTCATAGTAGTTTAGGAAATGCGGGTTTCAGCGCAGTATATATATATATATAATATAAAAATATTGAGAAAATAATCAGATTTTCCATGAAAAATGTAGGTAAAAGAGCAGAAAAAGTTATATGAAAAGAAGAAACTAGTAAAAATCACAGGAAAAAGTTGGTTAAAGATCAAAAACTTTCATAGTAGTTTAGGAAATGCGGGTTTCAGCGCAGTACATATATATATAATATAAAAATATTGAGAAAATAATCAGATGTTCCATGAAAAATGTAGGTAAAAGAGCAGAAAAAGTTATATGAAAAGAAGAAACTAGTAAAAATCACAGGAAAAATTTTGGTTAAAGATCAAAAACTTTCTTAGTAGTTTAGGAAATGCGGGTTTCAGCGCAGTATATATATATATAGCAGTATAATATAAAAATATTGAGAAAATAATCAGATTTTCCATGAAAAATGTAGGTAAAAGAGCAGAAAAAGTTATATGAAAAGAAGAAACTAGTAAAAATCACAGGAAAAGGTTGGTTAAAGATCAAAAACTTTCATAGTAGTTTAGGAAATGCGGGTTTCAGCGCAGTATATATGTATATAATATAAAAATATTGAGAAAATAATCAGATTTTCCATGAAAAATGTAGGTAAAAGAGCAGAAAAAGTTATATGAAAAGAAGAAACTGGTAAAAATCACAGGAAAAAGTTGGTTAAAGATCAAAAACTTTCATAAGAGTTTAGGAAATGCGGGTTTCAGCGCAGTATATATATATATAATATAAAAATATTGAGAAAATAATCAGATTTTCCATGAAAAAAACAGGTAAAAGAGCAGAAAAAGTTATATGAAAAAAAGAAACTAGTAAAAATCCCAGGAAAAAGTTGGTTAAAGATCAAAAACTTTCATAGTAGTTTAGGAAATGCGGGTTTCAGCGCAGTATATATATATATAATATAAAAATATTGAGAAAATAATCAGATTTTCCATGAAAAATGTAGGTAAAAGAGCAGAACAAGTTATATGAAAAGAAGAAACTAGTAAAAATCACAGGAAAAAGTTGGTTAAAGATCAAAAACTTTCATAGTAGTTTAGGAAATGCGGGTTTCAGCGCAGTATATATATATATAATATAAAAATATTGAGAAAATAATCAGATTTTCCATGAAAAATGTAGGTAAAAGAGCAGAAAAAGTTATATGAACTTTCATAGTAGTTTAGGAAATGCGGGTTTCAGCGCAGTATATATATATAATATAAAAATATTGAGAAAATAATCAGATTTTCCATGAAAAATGTAGGTAAAAGAGCAGAAAAAGTTATATGAAAAGAAGAAACTAGTAAAAATCACAGGAAAAAGTTGGTTAAAGATCAAAAACTTTCATAGTAGTTTATTAAATGCGGGTTTCAGCGCAGTATATATATATATATAATATAAAAATATTGAGAAAATAATCAGATTTTCCATGAAAAAAGTAGGTAAAAGAGCAGAAAAAGTTATATGAAAACAAGAAACTAGTAAAAATCGCAGGAAAAAGTTAGTTAAAGATCAAAAACTTTCATAGTAGTTTAGGAAATGCGGGTTTCAGCGCAGTATATATATATATAATATAAAAATATTGAGAAAATAATCAGATTTTCCATGAAAAATGTAGGTAAAAGAGCAGAAAAAGTTATATGAAAAGAAGAAACTAGTAAAAATCACAGGAAAAAGTTGGTTAAAGATCAAAAACTTTCATAGTAGTTTAGGAAATGCGGGTTTCAGCACAGTATATATATATATATAATATAAAAATATTGAGAAAATAATCAGATTTTTCATGAAAAATGTAGGTAAAAGAGCAGAAAAAGTTATATGAAAAGAAGAAACTAGTAAAAATCACAGAAAAAAGTTGGTTAAAGATCAAAAACTTTCATAGTTGTTTAGGAAATGCGGGTTTCAGCGCAGTATATATATATATAATATAAAAATATTGAGAAAATAATCAGATTTTCCATGAAAAATGTAGGTAAAAGAGCAGAAAAAGTTATATGAAAAGAAGAAACTAGTAAAAATCACAGGAAAAAGTTGGTTAAAGATCAAAAACTTTCATAGTAGTTTAGGAAATGCGGGTTTCAGCGCAGTATATATATATATAATATAAAAATATTGAGAAAATAATCAGATTTTCCATGAAAAATGTAGGTAAAAGAGTAGAAAAAGTTATATGAAAAGAAGAAACTAGTAAAAATCACAGGAAAAAGTTGGTTAAAGATCAAAAACTTTCATAGTAGTTTAGGAAATGCGGGTTTCAGCGCAGTATATATATATATATAATATAAAAATATTGAGAAAATAATCAGATTTTCCATGAAAAATGTAGGTAAAAGAGCAGAAAAAGTTATATGAAAAGAAGAAACTAGTAAAAATCACAGGAAAAAGTTGGTTAAAGATCAAAAACTTTCATAGTAGTTTAGGAAATGCGGGTTTCAGCACAGTATATATATAAAAATAGCAGTATAATATAAAAATATTGTGAAAATAATCAGATTTTCCATGAAAAATGTAGGTAAAAGAGCAGAAAAAGTTATATGAAAAGAAGAAACTAGTAAAAATCACAGGAAAAAGTTGGTTAAAGATCAAAAACTTTCAGAGTAGTTTAGGAAATGCGGGTTTCAGCGCAGTATATATATATATAATATAAAAATATTGAGAAAATAATCAGATTTTCCATGAAAAATGTAGGTAAAAGAGCAGAAAAAGTTATATGAAAAGAAGAAACTAGTAAAAATCACAGGAAAAAGTTGGTTAAAGATCAAAAACTTTCATAGTAGTTTAGGAAATGCGGGTTTCAGCGCAGTATATATATATAATATAAAAATATTGAGAAAATAATCAGATTTTCCATGAAAAAAGTAGGTAAAAGAGCAGAAAAAGTTATATGAAAAGAAGAAACTAGTAAAAATCACAGGAAAAAGTTGGTTAAAGATCAAAAACTTTCATAGTAGTTTAGGAAATGCAGGTTTCAGCGCAGTATATATATAAAAATAGCAGTTTAATATAAAAATATTGAGAAAATAATCAGATTTTCCATGAAAAAAGCAGGTAAAAGAGCAGAAAAAGTTATATGAAAAGAAGAAACTAGTAAAAATCACAGGAAAAAGTTGGTTAAAGATCAAAAACTTTCATAGTAGTTTAGGAAATGCGGGTTTCAGCGCAGTATATATAATTATATAATATAAAAATATTGAGAAAATAATCAGATTTTCCATGAAAAATGTAGGTAAAAGAGCAGAAAAAGTTATATGAACTTTCATAGTAGTTTAGGAAATGCGGGTTTCAGCGCAGTATATATATATAATATAAAAATATTGAGAAAATAATCAGATTTTCCATGAAAAATGTAGGTAAAAGAGCAGAAAAAGTTATATGAAAAGAAGAAACTAGTAAAAATCACAGGAAAAAGTTTGGTTAAAGATCAAAAACTTTCATAGTAGTTTATTAAATGCGGGTTTCAGCGCAGTATATATATATATAATATAAAAATATTGAGAAAATAATCAGATTTTCCATGAAAAAAGTAGGTAAAAGAGCAGAAAAAGTTATATGAAAAGAAGAAACTAGTAAAAATCACAGGAAAAAGTTAGTTAAAGATCAAAAAACTTTCATAGTAGTTTAGGAAATGCGGGTTTCAGCGCAGTATATATATATATAATATAAAAATATTGAGAAAATAATCAGATTTTCCATGAAAAATGTAGGTAAAAGAGCAGAAAAAGTTATATGAAAAGAAGAAACTAGTAAAAATCACAGGAAAAAGTTGGTTAAAGATCAAAAACTTTCATAGTAGTTTAGGAAATGCGTGTTTCAGCGCAGTATATATATATATATAATATAAAAATATTGAGAAAATAATCAGATTTTCCATGAAAAATGTAGGTAAAAGAGCAGAAAAAGTTATATGAAAAGAAGAAACTAGTAAAAAATCACAGAAAAAAGTTGGTTAAAGATCAAAAA